>JAAAKE020147236.1:0-31758 GCA_010014785.2 Anisolabis maritima | reverse complement strand
TAAGAGAGAGAGAGTATAACAATGAAATGTCTCCGAAATTGACAAGCAAATAAGGGCTTTTATTTTGGCTGAACCTGTGTAAATATTAAATGATCATGACTTTTTTCTATATAATATTGAAACGAATATCTGTTTTTGTCCCATCGAAATTGAATGAAAAGAATTAATTTAATCTGACTCACTGATTTTAAAAATAATCTTTTATTAATATTATCCGAATTTAACTCACTTTTTTTGAATTGCGATTTAAAAAATGGAATCATCTATGGATTAGAATTAACAGAATTAGGATTATTGAAAAAAAATAGATGACAACTCTGTTACTATACTTTCCTATAACATTTTATCCAAGAGTAAGATCACTATCGAACCAGTCGAAGCGGTATTTCATGTGAAGTTGAACCTGAAAAATAAGAACATCTGGGGGATGCGCAAAGCTGCATTGCCGCAACGAAATTGAATCTGCGGAAGGGCTGTGGAATTTCTCTCTTCGCTTGCAATTCTTATCTGAACGCAAGGATTACTCATTGCTCTCTTCACTCGTAACAGTTTCAAAATAATAGCATGGATTTATTGACGTTGATATCCGAATCTGACTTAAAAATTGTGATATTTTGTAAAATTTAAAAATTTCGATAGCTATTTTGACCATGTTGCCATGGACTGATTTTAAAATTTTTTGCAGATTTGCACTTTGATCCTTTATCAGATCCGAAGTCAAAATTTTGATAGTAGAAAAAACTTGTGAATAGATATACAGACAGAGAGAATAAAATAACGAACTTTTCAAGTTCGTCGAATATCTCTTTAACTGAAAAATAGCCAAATATAAAATTGTTCTACTCATTTTGAACAAGTTTTGTTTGTAAAATTTTTGATATCATTTTGTTATAGTTGTTCAAAATAACTTTTTTTTATTTTACATACGCGCTTCTGGGATTTGGTAGTGAGGAAGGGAGAGGATTTCATTTCAAATCCAAAATTCAGAAATTAAGTCAATTATTTAAACTATTCGTAAAAAATCAAAAGTTCAGAAGATATTTATATTTTAAAATGAATTGATTCCGATAGATTAATTGTTGCCAAAAGTTAATGTTGCCTTTGGTTCTTGTTTAAAAATTTAGACCTATATATGAAACTTTGCCTTTTGACCACAATCTTGTTTACACATACACACAGTCTTGAGGGTATTAATTATTTGTCGAAATTACTTTTTTGAACTCAAGCAGAGCTGGTTTTACCATTGGACGACCCTATGCGATGGTCTAGCGGGCCCTTGTTGATCGGATGAATCTGCATTTTGTTTTGCAATTTTATTATTTATTAATTAAAAAAGCCAAAATGTTTTTATTTGAAATTTGTTTATATTTACCTATGTTATTTTAGGCTATGCATATGAGTAAGTAAGTACATATTAATTGAGGGAATTTTTCTTTGCCTGGGAGCACCAGGTACCTTTACACCGACTCTGAACTCAGGGGATATCAATTCGCGGGGATCCGTTGGTCTTGATTTTGAAAAAAAAATTAATAATATAGGTACTATTTAAGTTTCTTATATATATAAAACACTCTTCAGATGTTTTAGAAAAGTAATAAAATTGTTAGGTCTTAATATTTATAACTAATGGAAAGAGATAGGAAAAAATTCAGTTTGCATCTGACAATACTTTGTAGGCTCTGAAAAATTGACAATTGGCGAGAAGGGGAGGAATGCTAAATTTATATTTTCTCATTGACCTTTTAGCTACGCCTGTCGATATAAAGTTTATATTATAATTGAAATTAATTCTGTGGAGTCACTCAAATGCAAAAGACTTTTCATTTTACCCCACCCCTGAATGTTGTTCTTTTGATGTCAATTAGATGAAACAAATAGAAATACTTATTTAATTAAATACATTCAATTATAACTTTTAATTATAGTTGGCATAGACTTTAATGAATTGTATTTATAACATTAAATTGTAATTAGTAATCTGGCCTTTTACTTTAGCTCGAGTTACAAAGCTAATTCCGAGCTTTGCTCTCGAGACAAGTTGGTCAGGGGATTATTGGGGTTGGGGTTTTCGAGGCCTTTGAAAGAGGTCAGGCCTCTTTTGCAAACCTCGACACTTGAAATAATCTTAGCTAATGAGTTACTGTAATATTTAGTGCGGTGAAAAGTTGTGCTGAGCTCCACCCAGATAGCAGCCACTATTTTCAGTTTCCTTTTGCATTATTTGTGTTTTTAGAAGTTGCACTTCATTTCTAAGCTATTCACATGATAAACGCGCTAATGCTTTAAGTTGTATATCCTTGACGTCACTAAATTATTAAATCAATTATATATTCTCATTGACAAAAGAAACAGAGACTCATAATAAATATAGAACAGTTATCTTCAAATAATGCCAAATAAAATTTATTTTAATGCGTATATGGCCTTAGATGCCGAAAGACAAAAAAAATATTTTTATAGTTTATACTTTTTAATTTCCCAACTATATAATAATACATGTACTTACTTACTTGTCTTTTCTCATCTTGGCCAAGTAGTGTAATTGCGTTCTTCCATGCTTGAATGGTGTAATTACGGCCCATCTTATTGGAAGTTCTCTACATACCTCTTATTATCCTTTAGAATTCCCTTTTGCTGACTTGTATTCCATCTTTGATCCTTTCGTCTCATGAGATGACTAAAATATGGTTATATTATTGTTACTGTGATTGGACCATATGAAAAATACAATGATCATTAAGATCATTTCAAACATTTATTTAATATTAATATGTAATTCAAATTTTGTGTTTATTTTTTACTTCTTTCTAAAAGGTTTTAAAATTCGTAACTATGAGCTTAAAATAATTATTATATCAAAGCTTCTTTTTAATTTTAATTTCAAATTCACTTAGCTATACCATAGACAAGTACTACTCATATGTGATTTATCTTGTTTTTGTAAATTTATTATGCATTTAAAGTGTTCAAACTTTGAAAAACTTTGTTTTCCCAAATATAAGACATTCAATCTCTTTTAGGCTAATATTAATATGAGGGAGCATATTAGAAAGCCAGGTCTCCCATATTTATTTTATTCAGCTTCTACGCGAATTCAAATTTAAAAAAAAAACATCTTTTTTCATAATTTTTTAAATTTATTTATATTTCTTATTTCTAATTTCAAGAATTCTTAAGACATCGAAATCCTTGGGTATAAATTATTGTTATTTATTTGATTAAGATATAAATACTAAAAAAATTCTAACGCTGGAAAAAGATGAGATAATTTGAAATTTAGAATTTATATTAATAAAAATGAAATTACATAAAAAGATAAAATTGGAGTTTTGAAAAAGAACAAAATTTTTTTCAAAGAAAAATCCTGATTATGCTTAGTATGGACTTTAAGGGGAAGAACAGGGATTTAAACGGAAATACATTTTTTGAAGTCCCCTGAGTCTAAAAAAATGGGTCTGTCTGTCTGTGTATCTGTGAACATGATTTCTCAAAATCGAAAAAAATGTACGAGGCTGACGCTAGGTACCATCATGGCTTGCATCTTAAAACTTTTGAATAAAATCGGCCACCGGGAACTAGTACTTTACGGATATATACTTTTTTAGTTTTTTTTCTATTTTCTCAAAATTCACTCTAACGATTTTTATTAAAATTCATATATCAATTACTTATTAAATGATCTTTGAAATATATTAACCATTATCTCCCCCAAATTGTTTGGGGGCCACTTTAATCTTGTACGTTTGTAGATTTTTTTGTGGATTTCTCTTAAAATATTCTAAAGACTTTGATTAAATTGGCTATACATATAATAAATTAGATAATCTTTAAGATGTATTAGTCATTTTCCACGTCCAAATAATGTGAGACCTTCAATTTAAAGGCTTCTTTATAAGCTTGCACATGATGGGCGATTGCGCTTCTCGCTTGCACATGCCGGCTGCCAAGTCATCATTCGGAAAAATGCGAATCACATGAAATTTTCATTTATTAAACAAAATAAATTTAAGTCGGCTGAACATTGAATGATTATCTTTGGAGCCCGAAGCAAAAATCCATAGTGAGAGCACATCACTCAGCTTTCTTTATTTTAGGTAAGAGAAAATTGTGTGATTTGCGCTAAGTCATTCGAGAGTTTTTATCTATTAATAAAAGTAACAAGTTATTTTTTAAATTGAACTATGTTGAATCAAAATTCTGGTTAAGAAATGATCAACGACTGGACATGTGGCCATTTATGAGGATTTTTGATATAAAATATACACAACCATCATGCTATTTAGATGTCAGAAGAAAAGTTCTCCAATCTCGTTGAAGATTTTTTCTTTTGTAAATATCCTCGAAGCCACAAAAATTGTTAAAAATTTTTAAAGTCTGAACATTAGATTAATTAAATAAATTTCCAATTAAATTTTATATTTTTATATAAATGTTCTCTTAAATCGTATATTAGGAAAGAATCTTTAGAAATATGGTCACCTTATTTTTGAGATAAGTCGATACTTGAAAACTCCACCGAGTTCAAGTTATCTATCAGAGCACAAATCGATCTTCAAACGAAAAGTCCTTAAGTGAATATGAGAGGAGGTCATTTAAGAAAAATATCTTTCTTATTACATTTCTTTTCAATTATTTATTATATAAATACTTTATTGAGTACAGAAATATAAATATTCTATAATGATTAATTACTATTATAAAATAAATTAAAAGTTAATAATATTATCCGATTATTCCACAAAGTTTCTTTATTTTCTGGTTTTTACATTTTATTTTGATACTTCTATATATTATTATATATATTCAGAAATATCTGAAATGAGTAAATAAGAGTCGCATCAACTTTTCTTTGTTTTTAGATGACCAGGATAATGACAGAAAATTAACACTTTAAAGATTAATAATGACACAACTAATTAATAAAATTTGTTAACCTCCTTGGTATAACTTTGGACTCAGATTCTATCTATTATAAAAAGCGAAAAAAAAGATAGGCAAAAAATTTTCGCTTGAAAAGGTAGGGGGCCACTTCAGCGGACTTCGCAGTTAGTATAGTATATAATAGTTAATAACTTTGCATTGATATTCGTATTATGAATATTATAATATCGTAAGTCCAACAGAAGGTCAAGGTGAACAAGTGATATTATCTTCAAATAAATTAAATAAAAAGCATCCTCCCCACTTCTCCTCTTATCAGAAAAGTTAAACGCCGACAGAGTGGAGTGAAAATATGAAATATTTAAAAAGTGGTGGGAGATACGCTTTATTTTATTCAAATACTGCTTCTTCTTTATTATTTAAACGCCCACAGCCTCCAATAAGTGGAACACTTAAAACAAAACGGATCTCCCAAACTTCCCAAAGAGATAATTTTCATCCATTATCAATTCAAGAGATAATCGGCTTTTTTTAATTTTAGAATAAATTTGGTTTTTTAATCCTTAAAGATAAAAAATCTCAACATAATTTTAAAGGAATGTGCTAACAAATATATATCGACTTAAAGTCTTATAGGTATATCGATTAATCTATAGTTAAAGATAAGAAAAGAAAAAAATTGAAAGAGAAACTTAAAAAAAAAAAATCAATTGTGAAAAGAGAGGAAATAAGGAAAGGCAGGCGTTTATTTCTATAGGCCGGTGGAAATGGGACATTTCGCTAGGGCTTATCGCATTTTTTTTAAATAAAAAAAAAAAAAAAAAAAAAAAGAAAAAAAAGAAAAAGATATTTGACCAAGGAAGAAAAAAAGTAAAAAGTTTAATCATTTCTAATGTAATAGCTAAAAGATTTTCTATTTATTACTTGATTAATTAATAAGTTTTAATAAATTTATAAAAAAAAATATGAAATAGTTAAGTGAATATTCCATAACAACAAACTGATGAAAGAGAAATAAATAAAAAAAGTAAAAATTCCAAAAAGTATTTTTTTTTTAAATTATTTTAATTAATATAAATTTTTCTCTTACAGTCTTCTTCCGGACAATATTTTAGTACCAAAAGGTTGGCATCACTTCCGTATCTCTAATTTTGATGTTAGAATAATAGGAACAAACACGACTACATAAGTCCACTTTTGGGCCAAGTCACACCTCTCTTCCATTTCTTATAACATCAAACATGATATCGAAAGATATGTCAAACTCTTGGCACTAATAAAAAATATAAGTAAATTTGTTCTGAAGGAAGCCAATAGAAAAGTCAACAAAAAATTATTTTAATAAATAAAAATTTTGAACGTTTTCCTGTTTTTATTTGGCCATTTCCCATCAACTCTTGCCATTTTTAATATAATTTAAATTTAAAATTGATTAAAAATAACAGCGGAGCTGACGATTTTTTTTCAGAATTTTAAAAACTGAGGAAACGTCTGATATAAACACTTAAGCATATTTCATTCTCGGTTTGCCAACAACTGTACTCAATGATTTTGATAAGTGTAGACCGAGAATTAGGTAATTGAAGTTGATATTATGTCTAATATTTGAATGTATATATTTAGAGACAAACACACAAAGTTTCGAAAAATAAATTTTTAACACTATTCAGAGTAATGTGCTTTTTTATTTCTATAGAAGATAAAACTAAATTCCAAGTGTTTTTTGACTAAATTTGTCGAGTCGTTTTACGATCTACTACTTCTTCCACCCTATTCTCCAGATTAGCTTCTCTTCGACTTTTCCTTTTTTCAAACATGAATATATAATTCTCTGAAAAAAGATTCGAATTGAATAAAATACTATTGTGCTGAATCGAGATATCTTACTTTTGGAAGGCTTAAAGAATCACCTTCTTTATGTTATATAAAAATTATTCAATCTTTTGGTGAGAATTTATCTTTATTCATTTAGGTCTTTGGTTCTCCATTAAAATTTTTTTTTTCTAATTCCTCCCTGTCTTTATTCATTCCATTTCCATATCTTAACTTGAAATCCCTTTCTTAGAAAATTCGAGACAAATAGACCTGTCTGAGGAGCTACGAGGATTTTCGGATATTAAAACAATCAATTTGAGGTATCTGGGTCAGGTCTTAGTTCTCTCTAGTCAAATATTATCCCAAAACGATTATTTCTCGACTTAATACAGTTTTTTATTGGTGTCTGCTTTCAAATACCCCTCTCTACATGAAACCAAAAAACACACTTCACTGAATTTTAAATGAAAATATATGACCTGTGTTTGCAACCATTAACAATGAACGTGCATTCTGATTATTATGCTTCCCTCCTCTTTACTAAAACTTATATTCCATTCGAATAATTCCCTCCATTAGGAACAGTCATTAAAAAAGTATATAATCACAAATTGATCTTTAATAGCTAGGTAGTCTAGTGTAAGACCTTGTCAATGCGAGTTCACAGTAACTTTGATCTCAATTCTCTATCAATTTTAAAATAAAACTAAGTTCTTAGGGATTTTTTAGCTAATATAGGGAAAGTGCTTTTAACGAAAGATTATTAAAAATTGGATTAAAAGTGAAGAACTAAAAAACTTTAATGGACTATTGCGCCATATCGACTTAACTTTAGAACTTTAAAGCTTTCACAGATATCATTATTAAATATAGCCTTTAACTTTGTAAATGTAATATTAATAATTAGTAATGAAATATTAAATATATTAGATAATGAAAACTGTAAAAGCTTTAAGGTAATATAATTGGATGATTGGAAGGAGGGCAAGTAGCATTCCTTTGTTTTCTCACTTTTGCGGCGAGCGTATATTCCATTGTGATGAATCATGCTAAGCAGACATACCACTAAAATATCGAGTCCTGGCCCGAACCCCGGAGGTACTATCAACAGCCCTATCAACTTTCACAAATAATTTTATCTTAAAAGTTTTATGCCAACTTTTCTATTGCGATAGCCATAAAGTATTATTAAAAATTGTATAATTTAACTTTATCACTAACTTAAAGCAGAAGTAAAGCTTTTGCTTCATCAACTAGCACTATCAATTAATATAAATAAATATGCGTCTCTATGGCCTCAGATGCCGAAGAGAAATAAAAATTTGCTGTCAACATATCCCTAAATATTATATTGTAGAAAATATTAATAATGAACTAATCAATAATATATAAAATTTTATATAAGTTTAAAATAAAGAGAAACCTTATATACGGAAATATTATAACAAAAATCAAACAGAAATTATATACTTATCCCACACCCTACAGTATATCATTTGTCGATTATTTATTATCATCGTTTAGAGTCCAAAGGTTAACAGAAAAAAATTAATTAATCCATTAACAAATAATAACTATTAAGAAGCATTCGCCCTGTGAGCCTGGTTCACTTTTGGCTATGTAAAATTAATAAAAAAATTTAATTGTTCATAGAGTTTTAAATACAGAATGTTGCCTTCTTTCTAATTACGAATGTTGCCTTTTATATTTCGGGATTTAAGATAAAAAACAAATCTTTTTGACGGCCAAATATTCATACAATATTGAATGTATGCTGGTCCCACTAATGCCCAAGGATACCTCAATCTCACGATAAGTCACATGACGATCATGCAGTATCAGTTCACGCACAGATCAATGTTTTTCGGAACAACAACCGATTTTGGACGACCTTCACGAATTGGTCCTTAACCGAACTACGGCCACGAGTGAAGCGGGCAAACCGTCGATAAACAGTAGTCCTTGATAGTGCTTCATCGCCAAAAGTCGAATTCAGTTCATCGATGCACTGTTGTTGGGTTAATTCACGTCTAAATTTCTAAAAAATAATCGCTCAAAAATGTTCACGATTTAGTTCTATTTTTAGCCAAGATGATTTTAAGTTATTGTAAACTACACAAATAACGCTCGTATGTCAATACCTTCTGAGTACGAATACCATAAAAAATGTCAAACTTTACGATAGAAGCGTCAGCAGCTCTAGTTTAGCGCAATCCCCAAATATAAAAGACAACCTTTGTATTTATATGAAATACAAAGTTAGATATATTTGGAAAATCAATTCTAAAAAATTTTTACATAACATTTTCACCTAAAATTTAATAATTTATTTTTATAATTATAAATATATTATTATGAATTTAAATGGTAGCCCTGTCTGCTTTAATTCTTCCTTTTTTTATTTCTTTTGCACCTCTATTTAAAAAACTGACTTTTATTCACAAAAACATAAAAAGTGGTTGAAAGACCGAGCCCCTTTTTCCGCTCTTCTCGCGGTATTGGCTACAGAAATAAGTAAATGTAATAGGTTATTGGAGCATAAAAGACAATTAAATGAGAAAAACCTCTCTGATCTGATAAACTATTTTCCGTTATTTAAGGGCAGCATTGATTCTCCCATATTATTGCATATAGATTAATTTAAATTTAATTAATTCTACAATTAAAGGTTTTTGTTCACATAAACTTACAAACTTATTTTAAAGCGGAATCATTGTAAAAAAAAGGATTCTCCACTTTACATATAGGCTACACTTAATCTAACAATGCTATAATATTAAATAAAACAGGATGAAAATGCGGGTATTATCAAATAAAAATTCAAAGTTGTCTCTGGAGAAAAGGAATAACACTTTTAAATTTCTTTATCTGCTTCACAGATTTTTTTAATGAACTTTAATGCCCCTCACTCAACATAATGCATACAAAAGATAATATTATGAAAAAAATTAAATTAAATTTGCTTATTATATGCATTATAATTTTGAAAGAATAGAGACAATATAAATCAAACTATTCAAGCATTTCACCTATGGACCTATGCGGTGGTACGCTATATTAATTACATACATTCAAAAATTAAATTTTTTTATTTATTTACACAAACTCTCCTCCATTCGCAACAAATATTAACTCTGAACCAAGTTACAAATATACATATTTTTTGTTATGTCAAGATAACTTTCCTTCGTGGAGACATCTTTACTTTGTTATAACGCATTATAAAATAATATTAAAGTTGAATCTCATTTTCTCATTTATCATCCTCTAAAGTAAAGAAACGTTAGAATCTTTGATGCTTCATTTATTCAAGTAATAATTAAATGTAGAGTACAGGACACGTCCTTTTTTTTTTTATAAAATCCCTTTTTATGTCGAAAGTCAGTCGCAGATTTCGCGATACTAATCGACTTGGCTTCTTTTTTTTTTTTTCAATTCCGGAATTAGGAAGAATCCGGCTTTTTTTTCATTGACAGAACTTTTCGTGAGTGAAATTTTTCTTCCAAGTTGAAATTGAAACCAGTAGCCATCTTCCTATCCCTATAATTCGTCATCATATATACACTTCTTATTAGGGCTTTATCCACTCTCTTTTTCTCTCTCTCTCTCATTCTCCCTTAAGCCAAAAAATCTGATTGCATTTTTTTCTATCAAGGAGACAATTTTTTCCTCCTATCAATAATTTGCGCATCGTTTGCCATGCGTATGACTACATTTTGGATTCTCCCTCTCGGTTTTGGGCTTAAGCACACACAATAGCATTATCCCATTTGATTAAACACACCTAAGTCGTATCTAAGGGTCCATATGCATCACACTTCAAACAGGAAGACTTGCTTTTTATTGATTTTAGATTAAATTTTTTATATTTCCATTATTCACTTCTTTTTTTGATATGAAATACATATTTCAAATTATTGTCATATTCTACAATATATAGAATTGCTTGCCAAGCACAATATATTGAGATTTAGTATCAATTTAATTAAATTTTATATATATATATATATAATATATTCTTTCAAAATCAATATTTGATATATCGTATATTAATAATTATAACACTATATAAATCGATGATTATTATTTTCCTGATGCATCCTACTCAATAAGTGTTACGATAGACGTACTATATATTTTATCTTATTATACATTGTTTAACAAGATAATTTTCCAGGACGGAATACAATTAACATCATAGAAATAAGACTGTGATGATCCTGTAAATATATCTTTTTAAGATAATAATATTTGAGTCAGGATCTTCAGCTATCGCGGATGTGCTGCCCTTTGCACAACAAACTTTCATATGTTCTAATCTAACAGTCTACATATGGTGTAATAGTTAAAATTTTGAGAGAAGTTTATCTGTCAAATGGGCTTAAGGCATTAATTATGGAGAAGCTGTAGAATAACGCGAAAAATCCGTTTCTGGAGGAAAACAATTAATATATCTTAAAGATTGTATAATTTAAGATACATTTAGCCGCTATAATCAAAATCGTTAGAGAAAATAAAAACTTAAAAAAAAATACATCAGATCTTTAGGTCTCAAAATATATAGAGGTGGAAACTGATAAGTACAATTTTTGAATAGAAGAGATTTAGTGGCTGTGTGAAACAGTTATTCTTGGGAGGGCAGGTTCAGCCAAAATAAAAGCCTTTATATGCTTGTCGATCTCGGAGACGTTTCGAGACAAATTTATTATCTCATCCTAAGTCAAAAAAAGTCGATTCTTAGCATAAAGTTGGTCTTTATATACATTTGTATATATTTATCAAGTTTACTAACTTTATGCTAACAATCGATTTTTTTTGACTGAAAATGAGATAATAAATTTGTCTCGAAACGTCTCCGAGATCGACAAGCATACTTTTATTTTGGCTGAACCTGCCCTCCCAAGAATAACTGATGAGTACAATTAAAAGGTCATAATTGATATTTGAATTTTAATCATAATCGTAAAATACTAAAAAAAGTATTCAAATATTAGTACCGGTTAGTTGATTTTATTAAAAACCTTGTTGTGGCATGTCTTGCGGTACCTAGCTCAAATTTGAGCTTCGAAAGTTTTTTTAGTTTTGAGATATTTTGTTAACAAACAGACATTTTGCGGGACCCATTTTTTTTTTTGTATTCAAAACAAGTATTTCTATTCCTACTCAACCGCAATACCTTCCTTACTACTTTTCTATCCCACTCAAATGTAATTGGACAACCTGTATTTTTGATTTATTCTTAATGAATAATTAGAAGGCCTATATGAAATCCGAAAATATTAAATTTAATAATAGGTAAAACATTATGAAATTTTCTTGTATGTGTTGTATGTCTAATTTACCTTTAAGTCTTAACAAATGGTACAGGCTGTCTATTTACTTTTGAGAGGGATAGTTTATTTCATATTCGGTTAAGAAAAATATAAAAAGTTGATTTACCAGAGTAGGTTTATTTTTCCTAAAAACCAAAAAATATATTAAAAATTATTATGTTCTAAGAGAGAGGGCTTCTCTAAGAAAAAAATGAAATCATCCCATAAAGAAAATAACATTGATAAAATTCCCACAATAATTCATTTTCATAAATATTTTCCCAGAGAATAGCCTCGTTTCGGTCTCCCTTTTCCAAGATGGGAAAAATGAATTCACTCACGTTATAACGTTATATTATCATTATAATTTTTCAAATAAATATATTTCACCCTTAGAAAAAAGAAACTGAAATAATTTTTCTTCTTTCTAATAATCTCAAGTTAATTTACCCACCTTTGGAACTTAGAAAAAATAATCCACTATTATTAAATGAACAATTTTTGTATGTACTATCCTCCTCAAAAGTAACATATATCTTTGGTTTCATTTAAATGTATATTTAGAAGACCTCCAAGAAATTCGAAAGTACTAAATTTAATAATAAGTAAAACATTATAAAATTTCATGATTTTGAGCTCCTCTATCCATTAAGACGAAACAAAAGGAACAGTTTGTCCAAATACTTTTGAAGGGAATAATCTATGTAAATTGTTTCTCGAAAACGGCTCTAACAATTTTTCTGGAATTGGCTGTATTTACTTACTAATTCTAATGCATCGATTGCACTAGGTTTTATCTTGAGAAGATTAATTAGGTCTTATGTCTAACTGGAACCTACTTTGAAACACCTCTCTTCTTTCCGCCTCTTCTCCAGTTAAAAAAAAAACCTGAATAAAGATCAATCAGCTATTATCAATTAATTAACGAATAATGTCTACTTTTCAAAATTTTCAGTCATTTCAATATAATTTTATTACTCTCATGAATTATGGATCTCTATTTGTTGGCCACTACGAATTTATTTCCTCGTAGCCCGAAAGAAAATAATCAGCTGATCATAAGATAATTCGATATCAAAACATATTATAAATAAGCCTCTCTCCGAATTTTGAGTCAATAAAGTGATTCACCATCCGGCTGTCTACAAAATCACACATATTGTTAACTGTATTTTTACACCCGGCCAATGGTTTCTAGTAGTCTTTAATATTTTCCAAAAAATAAATGCAATACAGCTGTCATTATAACTAGATGAGAGGTGTAAAGAGGAAAGGAAGCTTTACCCCAGACTAATACTGTATGTTCTATCTAGCGGTGAAGCATTTTTATGATTGGTTGACGGCTTATTAGAGAATATTTTTTTTTTGCTGCTATTGTCCTGGAGTGAAAATTATCTTTTCAATCATCGCAAACTGATACAAATGGAAGTCCAGCCCTCTCACCAAACACTAATTAACATGTTCACCTAGATCATAGCTAATGCATTCGTGGTTTTTATTCTTTATAATCATTACTAAAGTATTTTTTTAAATATTTCTCTTTATAATATTGGGTTTATTTAATTTGTTTCAGTTGGGGTTCACCCGATGGCACTGTTGCTTATTTCGGTGGTGCTACTAGCCATATTACCCTGGCCTATAAGCTGCAAAGTGCTCAAGGTTCATCACGATCTTCTTGACCCAGGTAAACTTGCTTCTTGCAATTCTATACTGAATTTATTTCTCTTATTTCTCACTTTGTATCTCACTAATCTTAAAAATTTAAAATAAAATTAGGATTATTATCTTTTTTAACACAAATTATTATTATTAATTTCAATGCAACCAGCCAGGTTATCTAGTCAGAAAAAAATTTATCCAACTCTATCAGAGATAGTTCATGAGAAAAAAAATTGAAATTCATCTCTATATAATTCCAACAAAGTTATTCACTCGAGTAACCACAATGTGTCAGTCCTTGACATATATGACTGAAGAGAGATATTACCAGCGGTATCACCAAGCTCAAGCTTTGTTTTTTGCCGATATCAAATTTATTATTTCTAATTATAATGTGGAGGTGATCGTATATGCACCTCTTTGTGATCTTTTCACTGTGTAAAATCTAATAAATCAAAATAAAAAGAAAATGAAGATTTATTTCATTAAGAGTAAACCAATCTGTATGGTTATGTATGTATAAGAATAAAAAGTCTATTATGACTGTTATATATTATAATTATTATAATTGGTAATTTCCAAGATATTCTTCATTGATATTATGCCCTTGCTGATGAAATAATAAATGACATTATTTAGCGTTGTACAATTATAACTGTTCCTTTTAACATTTTTGTTTTAATTAGTGTATAGGAGCGGCCTGCTGGATATTTTGACTCAGTGAAGTCATTACACTAGTAGAATCACTAGATAGCTGTTGAGATGCTCTTTCCGTCTCTTGCACTCAGGCGGCCAAATTTCCTGGCACAGCTCTAAATATAACATCTGACTCGGTAAAGCTAAGATGCTCATTGTAATCTCAATCGACTTTCTTGTTCATAATCTATAGATTTAATGTATAAAATATTAGATTTGTTGTTCTGATGAAGTTGTATTGAGTTGAAATTGAAAACGAATTTCAACACAATGTTAGTTTATACTCTTGGAAAAGCCAATTCGAAATACAGAAATCAAATACGGACGGAAAGAGCATCTCAACAGCTATCTAGTGTAATGACTTCACTGAGTCAAAATATCCAGTGGTTGCGAAACGATCACAGAATCGAGGCGCTCTCAGATAAATTCCGATATCAATGACAATAACAAAACGCTCTCCAGCATTGTAGATGTATTCACAGTATCTGTACGAACCTGTAACACTGAAACATTGATATTTTTCTTAAGTTATACTTTTTATTATTATTCTTATTTTTTAAATTCTCTTTATTATTTTAAAAATCAACATACACTTAGAATCATCTAATATTCTTCTTCTTTGGCCATATCTGTCAAGGAATGACATCTTGTGGGCTGGGGAGGAAAAATTAAAGATTAAGAGAGTAAGTTAAAAAAACAGTAAAATATATATTCTTTCATTATAAAAAAGAAACGCATTAAGTTGATCATATTTTTAAAAAAAAATTCTTTTAATTTTAATTGCTTATTTGTACATTACCCACCCCTATAATATATAATATATATATGTGTAGGTATATTTGTGTATTTTTATGTATGCAAATAAAGTATTGTTTTTATCAGCAAATATGCGAGCGCAGCTGTAGCTCTTTAGACATTAAGTAGGATCCTGTGTAAATCCACCCCTGAATCAGTAATGCTTAACTATTTGATAGGGCCTCCCTCTTGACTGGCTGACCCACAAGGGCTCAGGACATTGTACTAATCTCCTAAATGAGGCCTGCTTGCTCCCTTCAACACCATAGAGGCCCTTGTCAGATAAACCGACACCCGATATTGCCCATGTACTACTCCCAAGAATTTAACAGTTTTTTGCGAACTGTCTGCATAAACCCAAGGATTGATTACTGATCTGACAGTTCTAAATTCATCATTTTTTATTCCATTTCACACAATAAGGCGAATATTATAATACTACCTAATACCAGTACCGTAACGAAGCTATGAAGCGCCCGTGGCAAATGTATGTATGTAAATCTATTTTTTCACTATATAGTTGTTTTTGGAAAAAATAAAATAAAATAAATAAATAAAGATAATGATTTTATTTACATTTTTTAATCTTTAATCATATTTTATTACAGCGCTATACAACTTTTAGTAGACCGAGGGCCTTATTAAAAATATATTTATCTACGGCCGCATATAAAAAATTCGTGTGGTCATAGTTTTTAGCTGAATTAACTTGAAGGCATGTTAAGAAATAATGTAAAACTTAATAATATAATAATAATAATTTTATTTATGCACTGTCACTCAGTGGCTTGTACTATCTTTACAGATACTTTATTTTAAAACATTGTTCTCTTTTTACAAATTTGGTTTCCGCCACCCTTCCGTTTCACTTTTCACTACTTCACACTTTTCAATATATACTTACACCATTTCCGTATATTCTTTCTTTTTTTCCTTTACTCGCTCCCACTAGATTGCTCCCATTCACACTCTCCTTCGGTTCTCCTCTATGTTGCGTTATATTTGTGCTTTATTATCTTTGTCCTTTGCTCAATATTCTGATTTATTCTTCCTGGACCAAGCGAGCTGCGACTGTTGCTCACTTGTCATGATTTTTCACACTCATTTGATAGAGGATCTTTCGAGGTTCCATCTCCTTCTTTTCTCTGAATGTCATCAGACTTCGTTCTCTGTTCTCATCTCTTTTCCTCATTTTGATTATTGTATTTAATGATATATCATCATACTGTTAAATCGGAGCGTTTGTACGAAACATCCTGATCCATGTAGTGAACGCTTTTTGCAACAGTCTGTTGAGATAATGACACGGTTTCAAGCTTATTTGTTTTTTCCAGCTCAATGAATTGCTTTTCTAATTCCATCAAACATTTTTTTACTAATATGCCGTCTCTAAAAGGTTTTTTGTTTTTCCTAACTCCAAAGCTACTTTATGCTAAGATGTAAGGTATCAATTTTGTTACAATAAGCTACAAAAATGCTTTTCAGGACATGCACATATTAGACATCCCTATTTAGAGTATGAAAAAAAAATATTACCTACAATATATGAAATCTTATGCTAATATTTAGAAACATGAAAACCAAAATCGTCCGAAATATAGATTATCGAATGGAATAGTGGACTTTTTCTAAAATAAAATTTTATTTCGTTATTTATTACGTATATCTTTCTAAAGTTTATAAGGACATAAAATCCATGGTTTCATATAAATAGTGAATAATTTCTTTAATCAGAGGAGTTGATTGTAACAAAGGGTAGGGGGGAGGTCGAACTCTGGGAAAGTAAAGTAATCTCAAGAATAGTAATCGTAGGGTGGATACTTTCAATTTCCCCCTTAACTGATTTGTAGTTAGCTGATCTCTGCTGACATCAACAGAGAGAAGAAATGATTCATCCCCTTTCGGTGGATCCCCTTTTATGCTGTCCTTCAGACTTCCCTCTGCAAAACCCAGCATTACCCCAGTCCCGGAAACACCCCCTTCTTTTACCCAACCCTTGCTATCTTCCATCAGCTCAACATGTGATTAACGCATACCTCGAGGGTAAAAAATTTAACCAATCATTTTCTTCTTCAAGACCAAAATCTTATTACTTCTTTCTAAGACGTAAAGGAAATGGAGAAAAAAACATCTGGCTATTTATAGTTATATTGTGCACAAGGATCAGTGTAACAATTAGTAATACAAATATCGTGTCAAAGCGTCAATGTTTAAGACAAAATTTGCTTAATAATCGTTATTATGCGCATATTATCTCTGTCTTATTGTTTCTCATATGATTTCAGGAATTATTTAATAATGGCGAACTTTGTAAGGGAAAAAGTAGACCTTATATTTGTCTATTGGACCGTGATTTTACCAACTCAAGGCGGCTTGGAGGGGTCTCCCCAACCCCTTAATTACTTCCCTGAATGTGATAATCCTCATGCTTTCGCATCGAAATTGTTCGATCCAAATTATGTTTCTTTTAATAAATTTCAAATTTAAATGCTAAAAATCTTTAAATATATCGCTGTTAAATTTCACACACCTTACAAATATCACTTTGTTATCGCGAAGAGTAGATTGGGAAAAATTAGGAAAATAATAAAATATAATTGTTTAAATAAAAATGTAAAAATAACCAAATATAAATAAATATAATTTATTCACATTTGATGAAGATGTTTTTTTTTTTTATAAATGTAATAGTCCTTCGAATTCATTTAAATTTTTATATTTTTAGTTATATTTCTATTTATTAATTTTTCAAGTGTTAAATTTTTTGTCATCGTGGTTATAATTGAAATTTACCAGTCTAGAAACAAAGAAATCTTTTAAAAGTTGCAATTAAATAATCATATGACGCGACTCTCATTCACTCGTTTCAAATGTATTTCACATACTCCTCTTGAAGTGTTTAATGTTATTTTTCACTTATTTATACCCCGGGAAACTATCATTTCAAATTTTATTAAAATCGGTTGATAAATTAAAAAATTAATTTGGGGGGGGGGGGATAAACCTCCAACCTGCTCTGTAAAATTCTTTACACATGAATATTCGTCCATAAATCTCGGATATAATCAATTTCTTACTAAAAAGGGAGGGTTCCCTACACCTGAATTAATCATAACCTAAAATCATCCCTGGAAATTTCTCTACATATTGGAAAAAACTCCATAAAATTTCGCCAGTAGTCTATGCGTTAAAAAGACAGACAGAAGGACAGACGGACAGACTTTGTCTTTAATATAATAGTATAAATGAAGGAAAATATTACTTTTATTTATAGAGGTCTAAAAAATTTTTATTTTTAAAAGTCCAAAACAAATATGCCACAGAGAATAAGTCGCAGAAGAAGTTTAACTTTAGAATCAAAAAGATGTATTAATATATTATAATATAGATTATGTGCCTTTTCTAATACTTAAAATAAAAAAACCTAAATAATTTAGCAATATTTAATAAGAAAAAAGTGCTTGGAATAAAAAAAAAGTTTGGGAAATACTAACAGAGGAGTCAGCGACCCCTGATTTGCTTGTTTCCTTTCCTCTGTTTACCTCACCCTTTACGATTTATGTATGATACACACACCCTCATCCTCATCCTGATCCTCACCCTTTCCAAACAGAACCGGTTAAAATTTATCACTTTAAACTAAAAGCAAGTTCCGGTCCATTTAGTTGGGAATGCTCGTGAATCTGTCTCGGAGTGCGATTTTGTTGCAATGCGGAGCAAACTTCTCCTCTTCCCAATTAGTCAACTCAGTTCACAATAAAATATGATAGCTTCATTTAAATAAAATTCTTTTGGGCTATCAACTCAACTAGAGCTTCGAATTCTTTGAAAGAATTGAAATATATCTTACCACTATATCCCCGATATATTTTTCTTTTTTTTATGAGTTAACTATTAGAAAACTCTGTTCACAAACTATAATTGCAAAGTCATCATGATGCGATATCAAAAGCCAACCAGGAGCGTGTAATGGCAAATATTTTCGTATTATAATATAGTATAGATTTCTTTTCTTATAACTATATAATTAATAAAGTTAGTGATTTTAAGGGAATTTTAAATAAAATAAATTTAAAAAATTTTTCAAAGCAAATACTTGATATTTTTACATATTTATAATTAGTATATTTTGAATATTTCTGATAGACAAATAGTATTAATATCAAATCTAACTAAAATATATAAAAGTCTAAAATAAAAAAAAAGTGTTGGCTGTGTCGGACCCAGGACCACAAGTCTTTTGAACGAAGTCCAAGGGTTGTCATTTTTAGTAAATTAACTGGTTTTTGGTTTAACTGGTTATTTTTTCTCCCAGTTTAATCTCTCGGTTATAAATGCTCAAAATAACCGGTTATTAAAAAACCGTTTTTTTTTTTCACCCTGGGCCACAGAGATAGAGGATTCACCTCTTCTGCTAGGGGTCAGATGTTCGCTTCCCGCCCTGAACGACAAAAATTTGTTTAAATTATTTTGGCTACCAATTAATTTAAATAAACATGGACGTACTCTATATGGCGTTAGATACGAAGACTAAAAAATAGCAAATGGACCATTCCGCTTCACTTCTACCGCACTTAGTGAAATATCTTCCTTCAAAGATTGCGACATAATCACGATAAATCGACGCCGAGGAAAAAAATAATTTAAAACTAATACTAAGAATAAACATATAAAAAAAAATGAAATGATTGAAACGCTCGACGACGGGTGAATTACCGAGCGCATGAGCTTTTACTACTAAACACAATGATACTACTTCAACCATATAAAATAACACCACCGGTTTTTTGCCCCATTATTGGATTTTTTAAAATAACCGGTTAAAACCGCAACAAAAAATAAAAAAAAGATAACCGCTTATCGGTTGTAACCGGTGGATTTTTTTACATCCCTAAATTGAGTGGGTTTCAGATATGAGGAAAAGCGAGGAGTTTATTTCTTGCTGTTACAATAATTCTTTTATATCGCATATTTTTTGCATTTTAGAAACTTTTTACTACATATTATATACCTTATTTTACACATAAATTCCGACTCAATTCTTAACAATCGTGAAATCGTGACCTCTTAAACAATTAATTTCTCAGCTTATTCATTTCTTAATGAAATGAAATAAATTTTTTATTTTTTAAATTGCTAATTAATCAGATATACTTTTTAATACAAATAATTTTATTTAAATAAATTGAGAAGTTTTAATATTAAGCCTCTTATTAATTCTTTACTTCCCTGACCCAAATTAAAATAAATATAAATTAACGTTCCCCTTTCTGAAATGCCTTTCATAGAAAATCTGCTCAATTCATTGATTAACGAGCCACATAATTTGAACTCAGTTGCAGATATTCTCTCTCTCTTTCTCTCTCTCTTTTGACAAAATTTCCGGTCGTTTTAGTTTGTCTTTTAAAAATTTCCTTCTTTTCCGCTTTCTGGACATTCGATCGATCAATTTTCCCGACTCTTGCACACAACTATGATTAATTGAACTTCTTATTTTGATGCTAAATACTTTATTGTCGCAAATGGTTTTGAGTGCAAGAAGAGGGGAGCTAACGGCACTAGAGAGGGGACTATGTCAACTTGAACAAATGACCATTTAAACTTGTTAATTAAACATGTATTTTGTTTTAAATATCTTTAAGTAATATTTGTCAAAGTAATCCAAGAAAGATAATTAATAAAAATATTTTTTAAAAACTTAGAAAGTAAAAGGAAATTTCGAAAAAATTCGGAGGGGAGTTGGCTGAAATTTTTTATCAGGATTTTGATTTATATTTAATTTTTTTTTTTTTAATTTAACTTTCCGCTTTAATAAATTTTACTTTGGATTGATACTGCATAACATATTTTCAAACAAATGTAAAAGAAATTGACAATAATACTATTTACTAAGGATGATAATAATTATCTATTTTCTTTTGTACATGGATGATTTCCTTTGCCTCTCCTAATGTAAAATATGAAGATTTGAAAGCAACCTCCCCCCTCCTTTTTAAAACACATGACGCCCCCACTTGGGTAACATTGATATAAAGAGAGAGAGATGACGTCTTGGTAAAAGATCACTTTTGATTGGCCCCACGATTTTTTTTTATATAACGTTTCCTGGTTCAATTCACATAGAGGGTAAATCTATCGTCTCACCGTCTGATTCATCAACTGTCCTTCAGCCCTTTTGACTGATCGATCTTTCTTCATTTCTTTCTGATTGTTTTTAAAATGTGACTCTCGACTGTGCAAAAATAATATTATTTAGAATTAATTAAATATAAAATTAAACAAAATAAGTTATTATTTATTTTTATTTTTTTATTTATTCAATTTATTTGATTATTAATCCCTTTTGCATTTTAACGAAGCATTATATAAAATAATATAATACCTTTAATAAAAATTTTTTTATTATCATAAAACTTGGTTTAATTTATATTGCTTTTTAAAATGAACAACTATTTTTCTCGTTGTTCTGTCTTATTACGGCCCCCTTAGGACAAAAACATTCGTAATGAAGACATTTGGCCAGAAGTCGTTCGAAAGTAGTTGATATTTTTCCAAGCCTGCGCACCAATAACAAAAAAAAAGCGCTTACCCTGAATCAAAGTGCCGACTCCCTCTTTCCGAACATACTAATAACTATTTCAAATTTCAGTTTCCGAATCTGTTTGTATAGATCTTATATTCATTATTATGAAGAATTTATCCCACCTTTTATTAATTTTAAATACATTGAAATTAATGTAAAATTGTTTAATTTTATTTTTATCGTTTTTTACTTATAAAAATATTTTGTGGTTAATTTTATTTGTAGTATTTCTATCCTTTTCTCTTTACTCCCACTTGGTTTACATCCTGGCTGTCAAACTCTATGAACTTGCGACTCCATTGAGATACATGAATTCAATGGGGTTGCAAAAAATTTTGCTAAGAAAAATGCGTTATTTTGAATTATCCCATCTAATACTCATTAATTGAAATTAAAAGTAGGCTCCATTCTACCGTTTAAAACCAACTGAGCTAACAACAGCCACAGCAACATTATTAGGGAAACTATTTAAACTTGTTAAATTTGTAGTTTTTCATAGATTTTTCTTATTTTTATTAAAATTTTGCGTTGATTTTTACAATTTTTTTTGGCTTTGAAAGAGTCCAGGGCCCCTCCCGTCCATGAGGAAGAAGTTCATAAAATTCGAGAAAAGATAAGTGAGCCAGGAAAGAAAAATAAAACAGGACCAGAATTCTTAAAATAAAGATAAAATTTCGATACAGCTAGCCAGGGAAAGAAAAAATTACAACATTCAAGCAGGAGCTGGCCATGTCCAGTTTCAATTTTGGCATCCCGAATAAATTTGAGAGTTTCTTTTGGGGCCGCGAGTTTGGCATGCCTGGTTTACATTCTATTCCTTTTTTTCGGGATTAGTAGTGGCTGGTTCTCGTTCCCTTATCCAATGATGACAATTTTTTACAATAATTTGAAGGGACTCAATCATCTCGAATTCAGATTTAGAGTCTGCTTTAATCTACTTTGACTTTATTCAAGTCATCATTGTTTTAATTAAAAATAAAAAATTCTTAATTTAATTCTTGAGATAATATATTTTAGAGATTTTACTTATATAGTATAGGTAATAAGTAATATTATATTTAAATCATATTAAAATTTCAAAAAATTAAAAAATTAGTTCTCTAACAATATTAACTATTTTATTTAAACAAATTGCACAGCCATTTACTCGTTTCCTTTTAATTCTAAAATTTTCTAAAATAATAAATTTATAATGATTTAGGATAGTCACTTTTTTCTTTCTGTATTGATTAAGTATGATCATACTTATTTATTTTCTTAGCCTATTCTTTTAAATTCGAAAATGATCGACCCAAAATTAAATTAGGAAAACACTCATAGATATATTGGTAGACTTAGTTTGTAAATAAGTGAATTTGGCTAAATGGCAAATAGCAAATTGATTTGTTCACATTTTTATTTCCATTATTTATTTCTACAGAAATTGAATTTCATTCCTAGCGTGTTCACATCAATTATGCCCAAATTTGGAAATGGCCCAATAATATTAGGGCATTTTCTTGTTTATTGAAGCATTAGAGGGGCTTGAGATAGATCTCTCCCACCCTGCTTTATTTACCCTTACTCATCCCCTCGCAAGATTCTCTGATTAAGAAAGCAGGAAATTAGAAAAGTCTAATTTTCCATTGAAAACCCATTTGTGTCTGAACATTCTCTTATCCATATTGAATTTTTTATTCATGCATTAAAAAAAAAAAAAAAAAAAAGGAAATTGAAATAATTATCAAATGTCATTTCACACTGAAAACGAAAAAAAAAAATTATTTTTATATAAATAAACAATAAACAACGTTTACTTTCAATTTATTTTTATATATTAAGTTATATAAATGTTTTTAGAAACAACATTAGCATTTAAATTAAAACTTGCTTTCGTTATATAAAACATTTTTGATGATTTATTTTCTTATTCTTTTATTTATTCTTAATTCTGGAAAAGGAAACACGAGTGATTCGTTATTTGACTTCGAATGCACAGATTTTTTTCGACAGGATTCATGTAATCTTTCTAAAATGATATATAGTGTCTATAAAATAGTAGCCTTATAATTTAACTCTTTATTCTATGAACGAAGAACTGAGATACCCCATTCTTAAAACTCTAATTGATATAGTAATGAATTTAGTTATATCACACAAACTTACACAAGATAAATACTTATACTTTATTCGTTCTCTATATTCGGGGTCGGCATTGAAAATTATACAGAGATGTAACAAGTCGAGGGAGGGGATAAGACTGGCATAGGAAGAACAGAAGAAATGCCAATCCGGTCTATACTTCTCATTCACATAGTTTGGGAATTGTGATTGATTATAGATTAAAATTTAGGGGCATGTGATTGAATTAATCCAAAGGGCATATGCTTCATTAAAAATGATGTATTCACACAGGCACTACTTAAATATTGATACAAAAAATAATTATGTGACTTATTAGTTTATCACATTTCAATTTTTGCAATTATGTATTTGGCCTGTTTAAACTATAGCGACAAGTTAAGGGTACAAAGGGTCCAAAATTCCTGTCTACGCTTTATTTATGGATTAAATTTTAGGAAGTCTCTTACCTATTGACTGCTTAAACAAGACTAATAGAAGGCGAAGGCAACTGCATCTCGATTGCCTTTCTTGTTAAGTTATTAAAACAAAATCTCATCTGTTTCTTCTCAATAAACTGAAATTTAGGATAGATGTTCATAATATAAATTTGAGGACGAAAAATATAATAACTATCTCTAAATATAGAATGGAAAAATTTAAGAGCTTTCTAAAGAATGTTAATAAAAAGATAAATAAATAAAATTAAAATATAAAAAAAAAATAGTATAATTATTTTCTCGTACCAACCGCACAGGTAAAAAAAATTTCATAGTTTAATAATTTTTTAGATACAACTCTTCCTTCTTATTTTCATTTATATATTTATTCTAATTAATTTCTAATCTGTTTTGAAATACTATTCTCCAAAAATTTCTGACAAATATATTAAAATTTTATGGTCTAAAATATCTTTATACAAAAAAATTACCAAATATGTTAGGTTGAGGTGGTTGCCGCCCTTCATTGGGAGACTCACTTAGGCCAGAAATGGCTCATTGTGATACCACTTGAGCTTCTGGGAGTGAGATTATATCTTCCTTTCCTACCCCATGAGTAGACTTCTGGCAAAGCTGGAATTAATTTTTTGCTGCAAGCCGGACTTGAACCCGAGCTATTTTTATACTCTAGATTCGTAATCCGCAGCTTATCCGTCTTAGCCACTGCCTCCACACCAAATATGTTAATATATATTATTCGTAAACATAGAATCATATTTCTTTGTATTTATATTTAGTTCATGTTCTATATACGCGCAGAGACGGGATTTTAGAAATTTAAATTTTAAGGGGTACTTAAAATGAAGATTCATATGGTATTTTTAAATCCCCCTCCCCACCGGTTTAAGTTTGACAAAGGGCCAACCTATTTAATACTGTATAGAAATATTGTATATTTATTTTTTAACTAATATAACTTATCGTATTTATTATATTTTTATATAAAATATTATTCCCAACCTCCTTATATTTATTTATGAGAATTTATTTTTAAAGAGTTTTTAGGTTTTGGTACAATCAGCGACGAGGATAATAATAATAAAAAATAAAATCGAAATTTTTTATTGACAAAGCTGATTATAAAATTTTTAGAGATTCTGAGTCAGATGTCAAAAAAAGCAGTTGAGTAGAACATTTTCCCGAGAAAAGAGAGAGGGTCCAGGGTGCCAACTTCCCTGACCACCTGCGTAATCTCTCTAAGGCGGGCTGGGCAGCTAGTATATATATATTTATATTCTAGCAGATAAAGCAAAAATATCTCTTTTCTTGCTAAGTCCTCGTGTGATAAATTTGTTGAATTAATTAAACTAACACTTTTAAATCATCCAAGTCTGTATAAAGAAAAAAATCTCTTAGATGAGTGGATTTGCAAAATCCGACTCAAATTCCCACAAGGGCTTAAGTCAATCATGAATCACATGTTAAATTGTTCGAGTATGTTTTTATAGAACGGATTTAATTCAGTTATATTTTCTGAAGCTCTTGGAAACTTATGGACGGCACAAACAAGGATAGGTTTGTTTAAACAAGAATTGTTGACACTCATTTATGTTTATTTTTTCAATTTATAAAAATTGTAGGCCTCAGCTTGTGTTTTATTTACAAAAATAAATAAATAAATAAATAAACAAATAAAATAAATAAAAATGGCAAAACAGTTTCTTAGCTTCTTATATATATATATATAATAATATTTAATGTAGAATTTCATCTAAATTTATATATATATTAAGAAATTTAGATGAAATTCTTTTTTGCCAGATGATGTTTCCTCACCTTTTGCCAAGCGAAGTGCAAAACTGCTAAGTGCAAACTTGTTCGCCCCATTGCCTCATCGCTAAGCACATAAGCCCTTTAAAGGCACCAACAGTCCTTACACCCCCTCTCATTATTTGCGCGTGTTTTATTCGATAATTTTTTCGATAGCTAACTTCCGTCATATTTCTCTCCCCCCTTCTACTTTCTTCTTCTCTTCTGCTTCCTCTAATTAGAAAACTGGGGATTTATGTGACAAGAAACATAAAAATCATATACATATAAATTAAAATTTTGAAATAATAATAATTTATACCGTTTATTCAATTAGTTTTTATAAGGGGAAAAATTAGATAAATAAATTATCTATGAGATGAATTAAATTTTTACTTTTTCTAAATACATTAATTTATACTTTTTGTAACAAAATTTACATTTTTTTTAAGTTAAAACATTGCTAAGGCACATGAAAGAAATTGTTGAAAATAGAGACTTATATGAACAAGTAGCTTTAAAAATTCAAAAAACTATTAAGAGGAAAAAATACACTTTTTACATTTTTACCATGGAATGTTCAGAAATAAACAATAAAGCGCAAGATTTTTGGATCTACATTTTTCAATTATATATTTTGATCTCTTGGAAACATGGTTAGGGAAAAAATCTGAAAACTGTTTACGTCAACTATAAGAGAAAATTAATAAAGGTAGTCAACGTTAAAAAATAAAAAGAAAAATTTTAAAATAACAGAACGTACAAAAGCTTAAAAATTGAGTGTAAAAGTGAAGGGGTGAAAGTGCAATTTTCTCTCTTCACAATAATGAAAATATAAAAAGAATTAAAAAAGCAATAACGGTGGAAATAAAAGAAGAAGAGGAAATGCAGTTAGCTTTCTCCTCGGCGATTTTAATACAAGAACAAGACAAGGGGAAGAAGACGCAGTTGAAAAAAGGCTGACGGAGAGAACTTCATTCGACAAAATAATAAATAAAAATATTTTTATGTTGGATTGGGCATAATTTTATAACAATTTTTTTTTTTTTTTAATATTATTTTCTGCTCTTTTCAGCCATTTAGATTTTCCATTTAAATATGTAATTGAAAATATTTAACAATCGGTGGCTTCCAACGGGCGTTTTACGGCTTTGTTCCTTGGAGCCACCCATCCGAGGTTCAGCTGCTTAAAAATTTTATTAGATATAATTAATTTTTTAAGTGACTCCGTAATTTTACGATTATCCTCAAAATATGATCATATTTGATGTTTTCTATCTAGGAGTAAATATCAGCATTCAGCATACCTATTTACATCATATTAGATATTCCCTTCGTTTAAGGTATATATTTGTTATTTTTATCGAACTTTCAATATCTATTATTTTTTGAATTAATACCTTTATTTATACTATATACAAATAACTAATGAAATTTAATATAGTAAAACACTGAAAATGAAAATTTATAATAATCGCAAAATAAAAAACAAACTATATATATAAAATTATCGCTATAAAATCCAACAAATTTTATATTTTAATTATTATTTGTTTCGTTTAAATATAAACCAATCATGATGAAAAAAATTTTTTTGTTTTTATATTCATTTTTGGGGAAAACATTAATTATCCAATTAAAATAAATCTCCAAAAAAATTAATAAATACAATCAAAATAATCCCTACAATGATAATAATTTACCATTTCACAGAGCATTTGAATTCGATTTTTATTTTTCAAAAATCATGTAAGGATTATGGCTACGCGATTTTAGGTATAGCTGGATTTTTTATCTCATTTGAAATTAATTAAATATTATTTTAATATGAGTTTAACTGGCCTTTTATTTTAATTCAAAAAAGAAAAAAATATTTTTATAGAAGATAAAATAATAACAAACCATATAATTATTGTATATATTATTTTATTTTAAAATTCTTACTTTTTTTTCAAATATTTGATGAAATCCCATTTAAAGTTCTTTTTTAATGGGAAGGGAAAAAAGGCTTTTATAAAAGAAAGGTCAGGCAGCCACTGAATATAAAAACTTTATTTATTTTCTGTTCGATCTTTTTTATCAGGTCCTTAGAGAATATCCAAAAAATTTCTAGTTTTGGCTCATGTCATTATTTCATATATTATTATTTTTGCGTATATCATAATTTAAACTTTTTTTTTTTTTTGTAAATAAATTAGGCCTACATTTATTATGTTATTTATTTGATAGGTCCCCCATTTAAACGAGCAAAAATTTTACCTTTTAATCACGTTTTGTTGCCAGAAACTTTTTTAAATAAATAACGAAGTACATAACAATAATAAAAAAAGCTCTTTTATACTTAAAACCACTCCTTACACAGGCAGGCACATAGGATTGTGTTTTATTGGTAATTCAGGTGCCTAAACGGACTGAATGAAGATATTATAGTTATTTCTACTATGCATGATAAGTTGTTTGATCAAAGTTATTCTAACTCTAAAATTACTATGATATATTCAGGAATTCTAGAACAAACATCGCAACTAACATTTAATTAATTAATTTTATTGTTATTTAATTATATTCAATTTTTACTTTCTCTTACCTATATATGAAATATATAGTGAAAAAGTATTGCGATCGCCAAAAAAATCGATATCGAGATTTCAACGGAAATACCTTTTTTTAAATGGATCTCGCAAAATGATGTATGTATGTCTGCCTGTGCGTGTGTGAACCAGATTTCTCAAACACGAAGAAACGTATGAGGCTGAAACTTTATATTTAAGCAAGGTATCCTCACCGCATGCACCTCGAAACTTCTGACTAAAATCGGCCAACAGGTAGTAGTACTTTACTGATGTACTTTTTTAGTTTTTTTTTTTTCGATTTTCTTAAAATTTGCTCTAACGATTTTGGGCCTTCTTTACTGATGTAGTCTTTTGCCATTGTTTCTTAAAAATAAACCAAATCAATCAAATTGTTATTAAATTGGCATTAAACGGCAACCTTGAGGCCCGACGCAAAAAATCTGTTGTGACAGCACATCACTCAGCTTTCCTTACCTTTAAAAAATAAAGCTCTTAGATGTGCGTTCAGATGCATCAGATTTTTTAACTAACATAATTTAAGAAGGCTTTGAATGAAGTTCTTTTTAGGAAAAATCACTAATCCCAAAACATTTTATTGCCACACAACTCTGCTTTGCTACATTTTTACTCCTAAAAAATTAAATAAAATTAATATTTAAAAAAACTTTTATTTAAAAATCCACTATGTAAGGATAGTTTAGGTTAAGTTGGTTGCCGTCCTGGGAGACTCACTTAGGCCAGTAATGGCCCATTGTGATACCACTTTTAAATGGGGGTGAGATTATCTCTCACTTTCCTTTGAGGAGGCTTCTGGCAAAGTTGAAAATAATTTTTGTTTTTTTGCGGCAAGTCGGACTCGAACCCGAGCTGTTTTGCAATTTTAGATCCGTAACCCGCAGCTTATCCGTCTTAGGTGCTGCCTCCTCTAAAAACCCACTAAAAAAAAATATCTTTTCATAAAATTGAAATTGAATATATTTGGCTTATTAAAATAAATCGTGGGGCGCTCACTAAAATTGAAAAATATCATTTATAGGAAAGCAAAATTTTCACTGAGCTCATAATTTAAACTTTTATAATAAATTAACATTAAATACATAGGATATTAATAATTTTTTCTTAACTCTTTTCAAAAATATTAAATAAACTACTTAAAACATATATATATATATATATAAAAACCTCTTTGGCAATTTTTTTGCGGTCTTTGGTCATCCCTAGAACCTCTCTCGCATCTCATGGGGTGCGCGCATTCCAGTTTGGAAACCACTAATAACCAGACATCTAGATATATTGCGAAATTTTTTTAGAATATTCTATATTGATTTTGCTAAAGATCCAAGAGAACTTTAAGAAAAATATGGGGTAAAAATTGTAATTTGAATTAAAGAAAAAGCTAATGAGCGTTCATTTATCGGGCGAGTGAGCTAATTCAACTTTAACAGTTAAATATACGAGACGTCTTTCAACAATAAATTAAGTTTTTTTTTTATCGTTAATCACATCTCTTAGTTCTCAATTGGGGTGGCGAATTAACGTCTTAAGATCTTGTAGGAGTAATAGTAGTAGGTGATTGCATGGAGGGTTTGCTGACCGCAACTCGGTCATCCAATTAGCCAAGAGACACTAACTTCTCCATAGCTAGCGACCAATTTCACTCTCCTCTCTCTCTCTCTTTCTCTTGCACATTCAATCGATAAACTTGTTATCGTTCAGCCATGACACTAATTCAATAATATTGTGTGGAATTTTGTGCGAAATTAAGGATTGACCGAGCACTTAACGAATTCTATTCGAATTAGAGCAATTAGGTTAATGCAAATGCTATGACAGGCTGCTCTTTGTCCCACGTTTCATTATAAACAATAATATCATGTTAGTTAGTCTATTCCATCACATCTAATTTTACAACAATTTTATGCTAATAGCGTTTACATAAACAATATTCAGATCAGATTTTGCCAAACTTTTAACCCCCTCACGACCAAAAAATTATTATTTCTCATCGATATACCTTTTTATGCTTTTTAACTTTCTGCCATTCTTACAATCTTTTTAAAAGTGAACTCCTAAGTAAAGATCATTTATTTTTGCTCGTATGTCGATCTTATTGTATTAATGTGGTATCAACTTCGTAATTATTTTAATGTTAGTCACAACACAGTGGGGTGACCTTATGGGAAAAAGATGAAAGTGCGAGGTAACCTCATATAATATTTATTTCAACTTCATTACATATTTATTTCAGAATATATATAATACATTCAACCGTAAAGAAAAAACACTAATATTTTTCAAATTGCAATAAAAAAATGAATATTTTACTTTTTACTTCCTCTTATCTATATACAATATGAAATATAGAGTGAGAAAGTATTGAATCGCAAAAAATCCGATGTCGAGATTTCAACAGAAATACACGATTTGATGTCACTTCAGTCTAAAAAATTGATCTTGCAAAATGATTTGTCTCTCTATATATATATATGTGTGTGTTTCTGTGAACAAGATTTGTCAAAAACGAAAAAACGTACGCTGAAATTTTATATTTGTTAGATACCCTTGTTGCATGCACCTCTAAGTTTTTCATGAAAATTGGCCAAAAAGTACTCATACTCTACTAATGTACTTTTTTAGGTTGGTATTAAATTGCCATTAAAAGCTATCTAAGGAACGGACGCAAAAATCTGATGTTCCAGTACATCATACTGCTTTCCTTACCTTAGATAAGAGAAAGTTGTGTGATGTGAGTTAAGTCACACCAGATTTTTATTTTTAGTGAATAACTTTATTCCATCATAAATAAAATAAGTCCCAAAGAAAAAGTAAATTTTTAAGAAAATAAATAACTTTAGGTCTTTTTTTTTAAAATTGGAAAAACAGTTCCACTCGAGTTTTTTTTCTTCTTCTAGCGAGTATTTTCTATTCTCTCGTTTTTCAATGCTCTATCTCTTCTTGGCATAGAGATAATTAGCTCCACTTCTTCAGTAAAATGATATCATTCTTCTCGAATAGCAACTTTGTCGTCATATCCCCTAAATGTTCTATCGGTTTCATATCGGGTGAACGTCAAGGCCAGTTTACTTTTGTGATTT
>JAAAKE020147225.1:0-12966 GCA_010014785.2 Anisolabis maritima | reverse complement strand
TTCATTCGAGTAATTTTAAAATAATAGGAAAAAATTCAAAAAACCTGGATCAGCAGTACAGGAACTGAATATTCTTTAAATAAAAACCAGTTATTTATCTCTTTACGTATATACGTATGTTGTATAATTTTATTAATTTATATTGAGAAAGATATTTGAATAATTAATTAGAGAAATTTTAGTGAATAAATAATAAAAGAATTTATTGAAATATCCGGTAAAAGTAATTAAAGAGCACATTTAGAATAAATGGGAACTTTCATTACACTCGACTGGAGATAAAATAAAAGAATGACCTTGTAAAGAGAGAAGAAGAGATAAGGTGTTTTGGAAAAAAATAATTGAAATGAACAAATCAATTTCCTTTAAAAAATTCAAATTTTAACTCATAAAAATGTATACTAGGTCCATTCATCCTCATTGCAAAAAATGAGATTCTGTTGTGAATATTATATATCTATGGAGAGTCAGAAGGTATGTGATATTATATATAGTCATTTTATTATTCTATTCAAGTCAGAACTTATATGAGGAAGACTTGATCATTTCTCACACACACCATTACAAAATATAAAATCCCCATATATTGTCACATACCTTCTGAATATTCAAATACTACACGTATCAAAATAACATAATCAAAGTCTATCTCTTATTGTTGTTTCGCCTTAATAGATAATTAAGAGATGAGTATGAAAACCAAAACCATCATAATATTTTACCTATTTGTAAATATTTGTGGATTTTATATACCAGGTTTTGAGATAAAGTAAAAATGACCTTGAAAAATATATATAGAAAAAATCCTATATTTTCTAATTCTTCATTTCCTTTAAAAAAAAGTGCATCAAATAAAATAAATTATATTAAACTCAAATTAAACATTTTTATGAAAAATTCTGAATAAATGAAAACTTTAAGAAGTGTGGTGTACTCTCTTATATTAATTTTGCATTAGACATTTTTATATAGGATATTTACGTGAGTTTGGTTCTATTACTAGGTTGCCAAATGCCTTAAATAGAATAAAGATCCTGGGTTCGACACCCAGAGAAGCTTTACTGTTCGATACATTCAAAAATAATCACAAAATAAAATACTTTTTTATTCCTTGATATGAAAGATCATTAGAAGGGAAAGCTTAGTGATACGTAAATTTTTAAATTTTAAAGTATCTCTCTCTCTCTCTCTCTCTATGTCTGTGCGTGTATATAATATATTAATATATTTTAGCTTATAATATAATCATTTAAGAAGTTATTAAATATACTCTATGATTTAGACATAAATAAGTATTTATTTTAAATTAAAATGCTTAAAAGCCTATTATTTAATAAATTATGAATATCATAGTATATATTTACTTAATATTAATTGAGCTAATTATTAACTAAAAATATACTTACAATAATTTGAATGGATGGATTGAAATTGGGCGCATTGCCTTCAGATTCAGGTGGTCCAGCCACTTAAGCCACTAAAACTTACAATATCTTAAGATTTAGAAAAATCTGGAACAAAGCAGCGAGGATCTGAAGTAAATAGGTCGGCCTCTCTGCCAAGACTAAATGGACGCCTGGCTCTGCTTATTGACGCAGCGAACTAAACCATTCAGGTCTGGACCTGTCGCCATCTGCAAAGAAGCAGAAGAAATTAGATAAAATTAATCATCTTAAGTCTAGAGAACTAAAAATTATACAATATTAATTAAGAGAGATCAAAAAGAAAAAGTGAGAATATTAAAAATATTCATACACATATAATAACAAAATCAAACAAAACAAAATTTTTTTTAAATAATATGATTTAATGAAACCAGTAATGAAATATATTATAATACTATATAATATAAAAAATAATAAATAATCAATCGAAAGGGGGATAGAGATATTATAAATATTAAAAATTTCATGAATTTTATTTTCCCAAAATTTACAAAATCAAATATTGACTATATATAATGCCCCGAATATTCTTTTTATTTATGTATAAAAAAACTAAAATATTCTTTTTAAATTTTCCTTTGCTCTCTCACAAGCAAACACAAAACATGAGCAAATCGTATATTTTTAATAACGAAAAACTCGCTCTCATTTTCAAATAAACATCGCTTTTAAAACATTTTCTAATATGAGTTTTTTTTTTTCAGTTTGTGAGTAAATCCCATCTTCTCTCCCATCTCTTCCATTTCGTTGCTTTTGCTCCTTTCCAGTATCCTCTATCCACCTTTCTCTTTGCAGCCTCCATATGACGAAGCAGTCGAGTTTTTAAAACCTCTCCCACGTCACTTTTTTTTAAAGTATCTAACCAGAGAATATATCCTGAATGAAGAGCGCTTAGAGTTTTTGCCAGGAAAGAGTTCATAATATCGCTTGAAAAATAAGTTTTTTTTTTTTTTCCAACTTTACCTTATTTGCTTTGGAATAGAATGAATCATTTATATAAAAAATACTAAGCAGGAAAATATATTATATATCAAAATTTGCTATGATGAACAAAAACCGTTCTTAAAGCTTACGAGACAATTTTAGACTTGTTCTCTCCTTTCTGCTATAAGATCAAAAAATATATCTTCTTTGATTTTTTTATAACAAGACAAATGAGGAAAATATAACTATTATTTAGAGAAGAAGAGAAAACCAAAAATGCCAACAAAATGTTGAGTTTTTTTTAAATAAATAAATCCCCTTTTAAAAATTGTCACTTCAACTATACTACCCACTTCAAAAGTAATTGATCACCCTGTATCTTTTATTTTGTCTTAATGTATAATTAGGAGAGCTACATGAAATTCAATATCATTAATTCATAAATGTCAAACTCTGCTCGCAGCCTGACATGGTAAACATTTTTGGATTATAATATTGGACAGATTATCATCACCATCATCTCTTAGTATTAAAAAAAAGAAATTTATAATATATTATGATCCTCTTTCATATAACAAAAAATAAGTGATCCTGGAGGGAGAGAAAAAAGTTAAATTTTTAAACTCGTTATAAGTTTCTAAGTTCATAAGAATAGATATCGATTTAACTTTTGACAATTTCGAAACATTCAGTTAATAAGGGATATACTTTCACTATAAATTCTTTTATATATCAAAGAGTGGATCTCCATATTAAAATAAAACACTATCTTTTGTTTAGTCTTAATGGAGAGAACTACATAAAATTCATAAATAATAAATTTACTAATAGGTAAAATATGAAATTTAATGATTTCAAATATCATGTATCATCTGTTAAATTGGGAAATAGACAACCCATAGCATCGGATTGATCTTACTAGTTAATTATTCGATCCACATAAAAATACAAGATAACAAATTTATTAATCTCTTTTAAATAATCAATTTTCTAATTATCTATTAAGACGAAACAAAATAGCGTTTGTCTACTTTATTTTGATACGCTTAGTATCTACCCATAAAAATATTAAATTCTAAGTGAAATTATAGTATATTTTTGTCTCGTACTTCTTGTGGAGCATTTTATTTCAAATTAGAGATTTAAGATTTTTTATTTATTATTTTAATTAGCCTAAATTAATATATAATATATTAATTTGTTAAATTAACCATATGGACTATTCTTATTGTATTTTTTGTTTTCTTAAATATCTCATTAATCCCTATAAAGTCATACTCCTTTGAATAGAGGTAGAGGTTTCGCTTCCAAAGTCAGTAGTTCGAGTTCATAATATCGCTTGAAAAATAAGTTGTTTTTTTTTTCAACTTTACCTTATTTGCTTTGAAATAGTATGAATCATTTATATAAAAAATACTAAGCAGGAAAATATATTATATATCAAAATTTGCTATGATGAACAAAAACTGATGATGAACAGTCCTGAACGACAAAAATTTATTTTTATTATATTAACTACCTTTTAGGAAGGGAGTTTAAATGACCTCAGATGCTGAAGAATCAAAGTGTGGATTTACTTAAAAGTTATATAAATAATTATTTTTATTTAAGAAATTTTAAAATATTTTTTTTTTATTTTTGATAAAATTTTATAAAGCTTCTCAATACAAATTCAGAAAATTTGAGAGCACCCTTCTATTAGTATAGACAGTTTTTTAATCCAATAGTTTTCAAGAAGTACCACAATTTAACATACAAAATTTAGGAGTATCTATTAAATTTATTAGAATTTTATAATTTTGCAATTCAAAATGACCAGACAAGTCAAAATAGATTTTAAGAATAAATAAATAAAAATATCCAAGTTTTGAAGAGCCCTCCACTGAGAGAACTGAATCTGTTTTTAACTTGGAATTCTCCGAGTAGGTAGAAAAGCATCTTGTGACTTCTTTCTCCCCTCCACCTGTGTTCAGGGTCGAAACACTCCTACTCCCTTCTCCTTTCTATCCCTTCCTCTACACCCACCCCTACTACCTTATCCTCCCTTTTTCTACCGGTCGATCAGCTGATCAACCTGTTGTCGACTCAGCATAACAATCTAGATGGGTTCAGACTCCAGGACTTGATTCCAGCCAGCCGATTTACAAACATGTTTCATTCGTAAAAAAATGCCAATGTTTTTAAAGAAGGGTCAGAGATGGCTAATATTTTAACTAACCGATTGCAGAAATATTCCAAAAAAAAAAAATCTTAAACAGAATATTACTATGCTTTTTTATTTAGACTTTAAAGTTAAAATTTTTTGACTTAATTAAAAGACCTAATGAAGTTCTTTGAATTAGCTACTTTAGAAAAATTTGAAAATAAATTCTATATAAATAAATCCATAGTAAATTTCCCCAAAGTTAAGATTTTTCTTAGGAATATTTCTAAATTCAGCCCATAGATCAAGAATGTAATAATTAAAACCAATTACGAAAATTCGATAAAGCGAAAACGGGAGACTCCTACCAGGTCACTTAAATTTGCAAAATTTCATTATTTCTACTAAAGTTTAATTTAAAAAAAAAAGGTCATGAATTAAAAATTATGATAATAACAATAATTTGCTGATATTTTTTTTGACCAAGATAGTTAGTCCGTTTAATCCTAGATGGTAAAATTCAGTCTGAGAAATTCCACATAATAATCCAAATAGTCACACCTGTAATAGACAATTTTTAGTTAATAAAAAATATACTTTATTTAATTTTTCAAAACTAAAATTTATTTGCAGATTACAAATTTTCATTATATTGAAATACAACTGATTATATTATGAAATGTGCAAATTATAGGAATTATGTATTATTAACATAATAATATATGTGACAGGTGGGACTTATTTTGATTGGAATGCCTCATCTATTTAAAAAATCGGTTGACATTTTAGGAACCTCACAAAATATCTTAGTTCCCTCCCTCACTGTACGTATGTGTGTAAATGAACTTATCAACTCTAAAATATATAAGAGCTACTTTTTTTTAAAGTCTTTTAGAATTTCAGGACATTTAGATTCCATCCTTATTTATTTAAATTAATTGATAACTATAGTAATTTTATTGCTCTAATGGACAAGAGATAAGAGCTAGTTACGAATATCAAATTTTGGGCTTTTATCACCAAATTGAAACTTCACTAATTATTAAATGTAAAGAAAAATTTTTCAAGGATTAGCAAGTAGTCTATTTATTTAGTACATTCCTTAGTTTTCGATATTTATAAATATCATCTACATAATTAATAATAGATTCTCAATGTTCAAATAGTCCGAGAAATTAAAAGACAAAGAAAAAAAAAATTTGGAAAATTTGAGTCCTTGTTATCTGAGGAAAATTATTTAATTAAAAAGTTGCGGTAGTTATTGTACCATTGTCTATCGGCTAACGGTGATGAAAAAGAATCTAGAACCCCATTCACACAAAGTCTATAGTAATTTTATCTTTGTATTAATTCCCGTGAGAGAGAGAGAGAGAGAGAAAGAGTAAAGGCGAGAGAGAGGAGAGTTTCATTTTACGACCTCATCTCATCTTCTCTCTTTTCTCCCCACTTCGCCTTTCAGTTCTCACAATTCACTGTTGCAATCGAATCCGAAATCAATTTGTTTGTTTTTATCATGTTATACAAACAAGAGCAAATATTTATTTTAAGGTAAATTTTTCAATTAAAACTAATTTGAAATTTAATTTAAATTTGTTCTTAAAAGCAAATAACTTTTTTTTTTTTTTTAAGCATTTTAATCCAAAATTTTTTTTTATTAAAAAATTATGTTTCTAGCCCATTTTTCCATTGCAATAATATCTACCATCAATTATTAAATAATAATTTATTAAATTTGACAAACGATTTATTTGTTAAAAATTAACATTTAGGTATTAGACTGGGAGGAAGCTTAGACCAATTTTTTAGTAAGGGGGGAGGTTGAAGCGTAGTTAAGTGTTGAATGGGGTGGTAATTTTGGCAAATAATCCTATAAAAAAAAATCGAGAAGAAAAAAATTTGACTGTGCAGTGGTGGGCCTACTCATGGATCGCCCCGGAGGAAAAGGCCAAAAATGCCAACAAAATTTTATTTTTGCTACAATTTATTTGTTTGTTTGATCTTTTTTTTACGACAAAAACAGTCTTTATTTTGCTTACTTAACTTAAGGGAGTTGGGAGAGAAGGGCCCCCATTTCCTCCTTGGCTACGTTTCCTCCATCACGTAACTTTTAAGCTTCACGGCTGCACTCTTAATTGTATCAAGTTGCACAGGTGCTGCTTTTATTTGTTTCGTCAATAGCATTTTTAATTAAAACAATTTGTAAAAATATTGTAGATATTTAATCTTATTTACAACAATCAGCTTATAAGGAAATTAGAGAATTGCTCATGCTTCAAACAATGGGAGTAAAAATTTATTTAATTACATTAATTTTATATACTTTTTTTTCATCATACTCAAATGCATATTAAAACCTTTAGTGATCGAATTTCATCAAGTGACTAATTTTGAAAAGTAATTAAACTAGTAATTTAAACAAATTTATTTAGTACTTTTTTGTTAAACTAATGTTTATTATACTCCTGAATTTTAAACAAACTAATTAAAGAAAAAAAGGCAGCATAACAGTAGGTTTTCCATTTAACTAAATTAGAAATTAATCGCATTTTTCTTTTTTTAGATGTAAAATATAATATAAAACTTGTATAAAGTACAAAACGATTCTAAAATGTAAATAAACAGTTCGTAAAATGGCATTTAGTTGACAATACTCTTTCTCTCTCTCTCTCTCTCTCGCACACACACAACACACACACCCTTTTAACTTTTCTGTTACATTTTCTATACGCTTAAGTAAAATATCTCTCTTGCTAAATGTATTTATATTTCAATCAACATGAACCTTTGTAACATACATATAAATATAGAGGGTTGTAAATTTCACTTCGAAAAGTTTATATAATTGCAATAGAATTGTTTTATATGAATAAAACAATAATTTATTATATTAAATATTTAGTTATTCCTGAAAAGGGAATTTTCTTATATCCATTAAATTATTTTAAAGTAACAAAAGTATATTTATTTTAATAAAACTTTTTGCCTTTTTTTTTTATGTAAATAAACATAGGCTTAGATTAAAGGTATGGATCTCCATTACATTGGATAACTCTACGAGAACTGGAGTTGCGTTGGTGCACCGTCCTCTGGAAGGGACATTGAGAAAGGATAATGAGGCACCGCCTCACATTGATAAAGGCACTGCTGAAATTAGTTCAAGATTAATTATCTAATTAGAAATAAACATACAAGAGGAGCTTTACTTTATTCTATTTAATTTCACTTCAGTACTAGGGTCCGACTGCAGCGTTGTCAGTGCACTAGCGGAGAGTATTTATAGCGGGAGTGAGCAACCATAGTTTTTGTAAAAATCTGGCAACGTGGGTAATTACCATAGAAACGGCATGGCCTAGGATACGCTCTATGATTGATCGGCGGACTGACAACTCTCCGCCCTCTCCACGCTTCCATATACTAAAGTTATATTAAATGGAGTATAACTTTCTGTTAGATAGTTAAAACAAGCTCTAAATCACCATACTTTGAGGGGTGTGTCTTCGAAAGCATTTAGAGTAAATAAATATATCTTGGGCCTGTCTTCTCCAATAAATGAATTGAAATTCAGGAAAAAGCTTAATAGTATTAGGTTCTTTGAAAAATAAAATAAAAAAATATATTTAAAGAATATTCCTGGACCGAGGCTAAATATTTTTTTTTATATAATAGACTAATAATAAAGTAATCAGAAGTTGAAAGTGGATGAGTTAGATATTTCATTTTCATCACTTTATCAATGAGTATTAAAGACTTATTCTCTTCCTTAATACAGAATAAATTAAGAAGAAATGAGCTTCTATAAGTTGAGAATAAAACCTTGATCTGAAGCTGATATCAATATAATTGTGTTATTAACTGCAAGTGATCTCAAATTGACTCTGGTTAGAGGGGATCTGGAAGGGGCTTTTATTATAGATTATGCCCGTCACGTTGGAGAACATGTCCGAATGCTGACGAGAAGTTCAGCTCGGGTCGTTTTCGGGGTCCTTATCTATAACATTTGCGGCTTCGAGAGTCCCCTTTCCACCACATAATTCCTATCTTACCCTCGGGATACCCTAGGGTCCTAGAGAAGAGTTTGGTAATTGATTCCCCGCCGACACTTGGACAGAAGAGGCTTCCGTTTCCTGTAAAATCGCCTCCACCCTCTCTCTCTCTCCTATAATGTTTTATTTACATTACTAATATGCCGAGATATGCAAGATTGTAAATTAAATAAAAATAATGAAACAAAAAATATTTTAATCATAATAAAAGGAAGAAATTTAATGGGTTCCTTTCATTAAACCATAATAATAAAACCTAGTAAAATTTTATTACTTTCACTTGAACTGATTATATCACGTTCGCGTTTTTAGGAGATATAAGTACTTTTTACAATTGTTAACAAAACATATTGGTTTAGTTCTTTTATTATATGAAGACTGTCAAAAAAAAGGGTTAGTCATTTTTTATTTTATTAATTTATAAAAAAAACAATAAATTCTTTTATCTAATTATAGGTTTTTTAATTTTATTTTTTAAGATTTTTTCAATTATTTTTTATATATTTTTTTTTTTTTTGTATAATACACATTAAGATTAAAAAATATTTCAAAGAAATGAGAAGAATCGCAAAAATTCCGAACCGTTTTTTTTAACATTCTAATTTCAAATTGCTCGAATTAGTAAGTAGGGGTGGGGGGGGGGGCAAGTTTTTCTACAGGGAATAGATGCAAAAAATTTACTTCTTCAAACTGGCCAGATATTAATGAGGTGAGTCCATTTAAAAACTTTTCTGGATAAATTCCTGGTTCGAATTTACCTAAAATTTTTGTCAAAATTTTATATAATCTCTTCTAGCAGATTGTTTTAAATTTTTCTGAAAGATTTGGAATTACCTCTTTCAATTCGAGATTAGAGAGTGAGTATATTTGGTTTTGTCTTAATGATTTCTTCTTAATTAGAAGACCTACATGAAAATCTGAATATAATAGGAAAAATATTATGAAATTTGATAATTTTGAATTTCATGTAGCACTCCTATCTGTCCATTAAGACGAAAATTACAGGTTGTCCAATTACTTTTGAGGGGGATAGTACATCTGAGAGTTATTGTTTGAGAAAGTGAAGCCGTAAAATTTTTTTTCATTTCCATTTATTTCTCATTTTATTATGATTCTTTTTAGAATATTTTATATTTTATCTATATAAGTGAAATCGTATATTAATACAAATGGAAGGGAAGTATTATAATACTATAAGAATATCATTTCACATGAGAGTTATTGAAAAATATATTATTCAATATCTGATATATTATACTAGCATGATAGTATTGAACCATTTCTATAGAATTTAATATAGCTTGCCAAATAAATGGCCACCTTTATGATTTGCCTCTAACCCCATCCCCTTTTTTTTTTTTTTTTTTTCTTTGTTGGATATCAACTTCATTGAGATAAAACTTGAATTAAATTCATCTAAATGATTCATTTTCATTCATTAAAGTGGCAGACTAAAATCAAAAAGCGGTATTATGTATTCATTCCATTTGTATTTAGGGGAATTTTTTTTTTAATTCTCACCTCTCTTTTTATTAATTAAATTATTCTACTTAATTTTTGCAATTTTAAATTAAAGAATTTAATTAATAATAATATATACCAAGTGGTTTTTTTAAAAATAATTTCTTTATTTATAAACTGGGAAATGAAGTCCTCCCAAAGGAATTAAAAGATACTAAATATTTCAACGCTGACAATTAGCTTAGCTTTGTCCTAAATTAGGATTTTAATTATATTATTTATATACATTTTCTTTATTTCGTTAAAAAATTTAGGCAATTTGTAGATATTATGGATTTTTAATAATAATAAATTTCTTTATATATTATATGTTTTGATCGATACAAGTTTTTATGGATCGAAGAAAAGGCCGGCCATGATTTGATAAAAAGCGAAAAGCTTGTCGGAGAGAAAAAACATAATTTTGGTAAATAGTGGTCACTGTACATTAAGTCTAATACAGATCAATAAGAAAAATATTGTTTTCTTATTTATTCAAAGGTATTTTCTTCTCTCTTTTAAATTATTCGTATGTCTCATTAACTTTGGTCCCCACCTTTTTGAAAACTACCTAAAATTTTAGTGATTCCATAATATTATTAATGTACCTAATAAAAATTTATCTTATCATTCATTTTCTTGGGAGTTTTATTTCGATAGATAGACTATTCTACTGGCTGACTTTCTTTCCTTTCACAAATTTCTTTCAAAAAAGCTTTGGTTCCAGAAGAATTCAAAAAAAATTTTTCTTGCAGTTTCAATAAATTTTTTTCCAAATCAACTTGTTACTTATTAGTATTTATTATTATTATTTTTCAAAGTATTCCTTGACTACCTTGAGATGTCATGAAGCATCTATGAGGAATTTCATAAAAAAAATTGTACTAACCCCTTCCCATATATTAGGTATGAGGTGAACCCCCTTCCCTTTCTGGGTGCCCATATATTTTAATTTTAAAATTACAAAACTAATTATTCGGCACAAAAATAATTATAAATATCAATTATGAAGATTTCTCACTTTTTTAACCGATATTTTAATAATACCTATAACTCTCTCTTATTTGTAATTTGTATTTTATTTTATAATTGCATTTGAAGAGTTTAGCATTTCAATTTGATATCTAAAAAAAGGATTATTTAGGAGAGAGGAATTATTTTCCATTGCATATTTCAAATTGCCACAAAAATAGTCATGATAAATTTACATATATTAGGCCCCATTTTTGTGCTCTTATAAATCGTTATCTAATTAGAATAATCATTGCATTTTATTATGATATTGAATTACCAAAATTAAATTGGATTCATTCAATTATACTATGTATTGTTTTGTTGGAAGCGGCAATTAGCTTTATTTTCTGTTAATTGTTTTTTTTATCCTTAAACATAATTAATCAATAGGTTACTGAATTTTTTGTTTTGAAAAATAAAAATGAACTACGATAACGATGTCAATAAAAAAAGAAATAATCTTTTGAAATAATGTTCTAGTTTGTATTTTTTTTATTGCTATAAAAAATAAATTCCAATCAAATAAAAATAGCCAAATTATATTTTATGTTATAACCCTTTAGAAGCCATATTTCAAACTCTATTTTGGGTTTATTGAAACTCTCTTTATCTGCCATTTTAGAATAAATAAATAAAATATTATTTATTAAAATTAAAAAATTATAATTATTAAATTAAATTCAAAAATTATCCTATAAAAGTTATCAGCTGAACATTATTTTTTTGATACAGGCATCAAAAATCAAAAAGAAGGGGCCAGGAACATGAAAATATTAAATCGCAATTTTTTATCCCAAAAATTAAATATAATACCACCAATTTTATTTAAATTTTTTTTAAATGAATTTTAATATTAGATTTGATACGCTGAATTATTTTTTTTTTTCCATTTGAAGTTGACACACTCGAACAGTTTTTTTCCTAAACTCACTAACAACAAAAGAAAATTAACTTTCTCTTTTAATAGATTGTGAATTTATTATAATTTCCTAATACAAATTTTGAATATTTGTTTAAAAAATATTTTATTAAAGAGACCATAATCATTTTTTACCTTTTTACTTTTTTTATTTTCTCTCTTCGATTCAAAAGAAATAAAATAAAAAAAAAAAAAGAGAAGAAAATCGTTTAACATCTTTTATTGATCATCTCATCGGGGGTGTCAGATTGATTGTCTCCATCTCCACCCCTGGCTTCAATCAAGAATGAATTATATGCTTTAAAAGATTATAAGAAAAAGAATTATTATGTAGAATGTAATAAAAAATGTCCTGGTCTTAAATCGTTAATAATAGTTATTATGTCAATTTCAATTCATTGGACCATTTAGGCTTTGCCCAAGGAACTAGTCAAAAAAAGTCTGTAGAAATGTATGAAAGGCGGATTTTTGCATTTCGATGCGGCCCGACCTGCCTAAGTTTAGCTTTAGGGAAAATGTGGTGAACCTGATGCATTTCAACTTAACTAATAAATAAATTTTTTAGCCAAATTAATTCCTACAGATGATCAGCTTGTCAATATACCCGAATAGTAATATTATCTAAAATTTCTAAATATTCCAGATTATCTAGTCAATCCTATTTATAAATACAATCTTAGATATAAATATTCAGTAAAATATTCAATTATTATTTTTATTCTTTTATTACACAAACCAACTAATGAAGAGTCAAGAAATTGCATTATATATGAATTTTTTTATTTATTGAAATTGTATTACTTAATTAAGAGGTAATTTTTGTGAAACCACAATTGTAATTAAAATCCTTTAATTAAATTCACTATTTTTTTTCTCTCGTTCAATGAAGGCGAATACATTCCAACTTTGATTTGTAATATATCTATAGTATTTAATTTAAGGTATTTAATTTATCACTTTAGAGATGATATCATCAGC
>JAAAKE020147214.1:0-12967 GCA_010014785.2 Anisolabis maritima | reverse complement strand
TTACTGCCTAATTTAGATATGGCATCCAATGTTAAAAAAGTTCTCCACCTATAGTTTGTCTCAATTACAATTATATATTATGTTTATAAATTTATTTAAATCACCATTTGATTGGCTTAGAAAGGCGGCAAATTGGAGTCCGCCCCGGGTGGCAAAAGTTCTAGGTACGCCACTGGGTCTAGGTCTATGTGTAATACTAGTCAATATTGGGGCCAATCTCCATCTCATGTTGTATATCAATTCTATATTAGAGTAGAGGAAGTATAATAGACTAATTAAAATAACGTTTAATGATGCAATTAATTTATTAAAATCAAATTTTCTTAATTATTTATAATTTGCAAAAAAAAAAACAACTTAAACTTGACTATAATTTATGATGATGATGAGGACGATGATAAGCCCTTAGAAAAATTAGGATGTCTTGGTTCGAACTCTCTTAGTTAACTATTTTAAAAATAGCATGGATTACAGAAATTACTTCACGATGTTTGTTGCAAAGTGGACAACCCAAATGACCAATCCATTAGTGGCGCATGCGCAATTGTTGAATCTGCCTAGAAATTAACAACTGCGCATGTGCCATTAGTGAGTTGGTCATTTTTTGTCTCCTTTCCAGAAACCAAACATGAACTAATTTATGCAATCCATAGTATTGGTTTTCTTAAATAATAAATGCCAAGATGCTAGACACTCTTATAGAGAGCTATTTGAATTCCACCATTTATCTCAGTCCTTGGAATTAAACAGTTGTTAATAAAATAATAAATAATTTTTTCGGTTTAACTGTCTCTATTTGTATAAAATACAAGATTTCGGCTATATAAAGATAGATCTTGTCAAATGATTAAATCCGGGACCTCGTATTCTGAATTTAAAGATTTATTCAAGTCAAAATTGAAATAAATCTTAGTTTTCATGTGTTTTGAAATTATTCAATTATGAAATAATGAATTAAAACTAACCAAATGCAAAGTGTTTAATGGAAAATGCAGATCAATAGTTTATTTTTGCGGTGTTAGTATATATGCAAATCTAATTGCATCCTGGGGGACGTAATCCGGTATCAGGTCGATCCATAAAGGCAGGCAGGCGACAGACGCACCTTTAATTATAAGGTAACCCGGTTAGCCTAATCGCGTTATTCTCGACAGAGGAAGCGAGGCTGCCTTAATTGTATAAGCCACACACTAGCAACGAATGTAGTTTTTTCTCTCTCGATGCTCGTTTCGCTTCGTAAATTGATGCAGGCTCTTTCCCTCTCACCCACCCATCAAAAGAAGTGAAGCCTAAATAAATCACGTTCTGCTTTGGTTTGCTCCTTTTTCTCACAAAATATAGATCGGTTTAAATAAGAGTCAAATTGAACAATTATTAATATTTTATATTTGTTTTGAAAAATTATAAGTGAAATCGTTTCGCTTTTCTTCTGGATATTTTTGAAGTAGAGGTGTGCGAGGGAAGAAAAGAAGCAATAAGGCAATACCGCAACTCTAGCGGCCTGATAAAACTGAAGTGTAAAAACCACAAAGTGCTTATTAAATATAAAAAGCATTATCAGGGGTGAAATGATTGTATATAAGTAAATTTAATTAATTTTCTAAGAGTAAAGTTTTTTTTTTTTTTTTTTAATGAAATCTATTATATTATTTCTTTTTCCTGAATTATAAATGAAACAAATATTACATCAATTTATCTCTGTATTAAAGTTCTTGAAATGTATTATCATTTTCTTTAAATTAAATCATTAAACATCCTCAATTATAGTTAAATAAAATGAGTTATAATAAGAAAAAAAAAAAAAAAAATAGAAAATGAAAAAGGACTTTTTCATTAATTCGAGAAAAGTCTCTAGAGTAACCATTTTAATTTTAATTCAAAAATTATTACCCTGCAAGAGAGAGAGAAAAAGAGAGAGAGGCAAAAAAGAGTTCTTTAAAAGGTGGAGAAATGTTTTATCGTTTTAAAACATGCTGTAATTATATTTATCTTGCTTTTTCAATTTCGTTCATATTCACAAAAGGATAGTTATGACGGAAATGCAGAGACAAATATACAGAAGAAGAAAATTAATATTAAAGTGAGTTTTTTAGGTTTAAACTGAGAATTATTTTAATATTTAAAAAGTACTGTATATTATAGAATCATCTTCAGATGGACAATTTGTTTTTAGACAGTAACGGAATCAAATAAATAGATTTTTCTTTCTTTACCAACAGATACTAGAGATATAGCTTTTGCTTCTTAATCTAAGGAACAGTGATCTAAGGTTCGCTTCCAGCCCTAAGCGATAACATTTATTTAAATAATATTGGATATCAATTAATTTAAATATGACCAAAAAAGATTTTTAAAAAAATAAATAAATATGAGTGATATAATATTCTTCTTCTTCTTCCTAAACTTATCTTTTAATTAGGGGATTAGTAGTCAGTTGTTGTTGGAGACTGAAAAACGAATAAGAAGGCAGAATGCAGCAAAAAAAAGAGCTAAAACCCGAAAGAAGACGTTTCAGACAAAATTAATTGGCCCATCTTCAGTCAGTTATTGGCTATTTGTGGTCAGGCCCAAAGTTGTAATGATGTAACAATGTTGGTATACATATATTTTATTTCTTTTGTGTCGTGTAGTGACATGTGAGAATATATATAATACTATTCTAATAAAATAATAATAAAAAAGTATTTGGCTGCCCGAGGAGGCATAGCTCTTCGATTGTTTTGGATGGAGGAAGGGCATATCAGAAGAAAAGACAGATGGTAAGTCGAGGTTACCATCCATGTACTCACCAGATGGGAGTATATGGTTGGATATAATATTTAAAAATTTGAAAACTACCAACTATTTCAAACAAAGCCCTCTGAGTCAATATAATAAATAATAAATAATTTATAAAGGCGGAGAAAATTTAAAAAAAAAAAAAAAATTCCTTTAAAATAAAAATCTAAGTTGGGCGCAGACAACTTTTTCAATTAATTAAGTTAAATTTAATTTTATAACTATTTTTCTTTACGTTTTGAAATTCTAACTTAGTATTATTTTTACACATTGAATAATATTAAAATAGCCTAAGTATTAAAAATAAACAAATTTCAAAAATCAATGATGTGGCATTATTATTATTTTTTATTTAAATAATCATATTAAATGAATTATTAAATTTCAAATAAAGAAAAAAAATTCCGTTTGAATATACGAGTAATGATTATAAATGAGATTTTAAAAGAATTAATTTTTATGTGAAAACGGTGAATAGAAAATCCAAATTAAAAATTATTGATTGGATTGTAGAGTGTGTTTTTGAATAAAATTATTAATAGTTTTTTCTCCCTTGATGGATGCAGTGATTCAATTTTTTTATAATGAACCATACACTATATCCCAAGTTATAATAATAAAATTTCTATTCCCCTTCAATTTTAGATATAACTATAATGATAAATAAATCAGATAAATAAAAATAAATTTAAAACTTTGAAGTAATAAATATTATATCGCAATGAGAAATTGATATAGTGATAATTTGGTGATCTCGGAGAAACTAGATTTTTATTTGCTGGTGATAAATAATCATAAACATTTTACGTATATTTTAGAGTTTTAATTATAAAAAAAAAAAAGAATTTAAATAATTGCGTTAATAACTCGTCGAGGCCTAACAAGCGACCAGAGATAGGGTTGGGGGTTATGATATTAGTTGGCGGATTTACCATAATCTGTTTTAAATGAACTTGATAATGTATATTACGCTTACAAAATAATCAGAAAATTTTTTCACTTTTAAGTAGAAGCTTATTTCAATGCATTGCCTGGATTAGGTCATTCATGCAAACGTTAATTTGAATATGTGGGTGAGAGTGGAGTGGGGCTGTCCTCTGTCATATGGCCACCCTCTCACCCCCACCCCTCCATTGTGCTTTTAATATGACAATTTCTCGCAACATTATATTCAACATTAATGGCCAATAGTTCCACACTGTTAGGGTCCCCCAGATAGAAGTGAATGGTCACTTTATTTCTAATTAGAAAAGAGAGATTAAAAGCTACACACATACAAGCATATAGTGCATTATATTATATACTATTATGTTTGCTAGTATGTATGTAAATGGATGAAGCATTTAGTAAAGGATTTAATTATTTTGTAAAATAATTATTCAAAAAATTTTAATGATCAAAATTTATATTTAATTATATTCTCACTCATTAAAAGTTCATTTTTAGGACTTTACAAGAGAAGAAGGTGAGAGGCGTTACATTCACTTTGACCGTGGGTTAAAAACCACCTTGAAAGAGAGATTATCGTCATAACACAGACTAAACTAACTAGTTCCAGACCATTTGACTGATTTTTTTCGTTTATAGCTCAATCAAAAGATCCAGGAATGGTCTACACTTTGTATATTCTCTTCTGATTCTGAGTCTGTCCTTTTCACTTTGTCTGTAGTGAGAAGTTGCACTTTATAAGAGCGCAAAGTTTTTGATAATAATAAGGGTTCATTTATTGTATGGGTTTTAATGGATAAGAGTAATATGTAAGGTATAAATCCGCATTCACTCAACGGGCGTTGTGAAAATTGGTTCAGGCTGAAGACAAAAGTCTTAATTATTATCACCCAATTCCAAAAGATCTGACAGACCAAATGCTGAGAAAATCGTATTGGGCGAAAAATATTGGGGCGCTTTTTTTACCGCCCCCTATGAACCGATTCGCTTTAAATTTTAATACCTTCTCTAGCACTATAAAAGTGTTAAGTTTCATCAATTTTTGATAAATAATTCCAGAGATGTAGACCAAAATAAAAGCTACCCACTCATACACATATATACACATAGGTTCATTAAGATTTTTTTGCATTTTTGGAGTCCTTTTGAACTGGAACGTAAAGATATTTTTTAAATTTTGGGGTCAAATTTTTCATGACCATTCCTCTTACTAATATATATAATAGTGTGGGAAAGTAAAATGCTCATAGAAACCCTTTTTTTTCAGGCATGTTTTCTACTGGTGCTCGTGTATCTATTAGTGTGTGAATAATGCTTTAAGCATCTATTAAAAACTTAAAAAACGAATGAGCTCTAAATGTAACAAAAAATCTGTATCAGAAAAATAAAAGAGAAAGTCTGAAGATAGAGTAAAATTACTAATAAATTTTTGTCGCTCAGGACAGGAAGCGCACACTGACCTTTGGTACGTGAAGCCACCAGACTTTAGAAATCCTAAATTAAGAATCCTATTTTTGAGTTGGAAAATTATTAATGCATTAAAGATTATATATAAAAATTTATTTATTTTTTATTGGCACAGCCAATTTAATCAATATCGTTTTGGAGAAAATCACAAAAAACCTTAAAACGTACAAGAGTAAAGTGGGCCTCAAAAAATTTGGGAGGGAGGCTTAATATATTTCAAAGAGCATTTTCTAAAATCGTTAGAGCGAATGGAAAAAAAAAAAAGATTAAAAATACTTTGTTATCATGACAGAGCTTTGTATCTTTTCTATGGGATACTTAAAATCCAAAATTGACGGTCCACACTATTTTGGGGTGGAAAATGATTAATTCTGTTCCTCTTAAAGATTATCTAATTTATTATATGTACAGCCAATTTAATCAATAATGTTAGATTAGTTTAAGAGAAAATCAAAAAAAAGTTTATGAGTAAAGTACTAGTACTCTTTGGCCAATTTTATTCAAAAACTTCGAGGTGCATGCGATGAGGACACCTAGCATAAATATAAAATTTCAGCCTCGTACGTTTTTTGTTTTTCAGAAATCTTATTAAAAGACACATAAACTCACAGACATCCTTTTGTGAGACCTATTTTTTAGACTCAGGGGACCTCACAACGTGTAATTCCGTTGAAATCTTTTTGCGATTGAAATAATTTCTCACTATATATTACATATATAGGTAAGAGAAAATAAAAAATAGACATTTTCGTAAAATTCTTTGTCAAATCTCAACAGAATACAAAAATTATTTAGTAGACCACATAAAAGAAGAAAGGAGGAAGGAAATCTCTAGGTTATAACCTGCTATACCTAAGCACCTATAACAAACTACCCACCATAGTCGTGGGCTTAATAAACTTTCATCTTTAGAGAGCGAATTTCTTCCTCCCGAACCCCACACTCTCTTGCTATGCAGCTATAACAAAAAAAAATGAGTTTTTAAATTATTCTGATATCTGGTTAAAAATAAGAGAGAGAAGGGTTTAGATCGTAATTCTAGGAATGAAATTGTATATAAAGTTAATTTATATTGTATTATGCCAATAAAGTAGTTTTAAAAATACAGCCAATATGCATTCATACATATATCATATAAAATTTTAAATTTATTTTCTTTTGCGTCCATTTAATCTTTTATTTATTTTATGATCTAGGCAATTTTTAATAAATTAAAAAAAAAAAAAAAAAAAAAAAAAAAAAAAAAAAAAAAAAAAAAAAAAAAAAAAATAATATTTAACTTGTGAATTTATTTGAATTATGGATTGAGACTATCTTCAAAAACATTATCTTTTTAATTAATAAATATCAATCACAAAAAAACCACCAATAAAAGAACTTTCTAATATCCTTGATTAATTTTTCCTTTCTCTTGCCTATATATTTAAGGTATAGTAGTAGTAGTATTGCAAATGCAAAAAAATTCGATATCGGGATTTCAACAGAAACACACGTTTTAAGGTCCCCTGGGTTTAAAAAAAATGGGTCTTTCAAAATGATATACCTGTGTGTGTGGATGGGTGTGCGTGAGTACGCGAATGTGAACAAAATATCTCAAAAACGAAAAATGTTTGAAACTCCAATTTGATATTTTCTCAAAATCGATCCAACGATTTTGATTAAATTTCATATATCAATTATTTTCTTAGATAATCTTTGAAATATACTATTATCTGCCACAAAATTGTTGGGGGCTCATTTTACTTTTAAATTTTTTTTTTTCTTTTTTGAGTTTTTCCTGAACCAATTTAACAATTTTGATTAAATTAGCTATCTATACCTATAATAAATTAGAAACTTTAAGATGTATATGCTATTTTCTACCTCAAAATAGAATGCGTCCTTTAATTTGAGACTAAGAATCCCATAGAAAGAATAAAGGCGTTGTCATAATATCAAAATATTTTTTAATCTTATGTCGTCTCCCCTGTAAAATATTTGTAATTGTTTTAGTCTTGGTCTTAGATGCCGTAAAGACTAAAAAAAAATCTTATGTTTGATAATAAACAAGTTTAATTGCTAATTAAATTTTTTTTATGTTTATAAATATTGCCCTCGGGCCAAATATGAAAGAGAAAAATTGGTGGTATCATTATTTATTTGGGGCTGATATACTATTATAAAGAAAACATACATACAGGATACAAAAATCTAGCGCGGTTATCACACCAAATTATTATTTTTTTGAAATATCAGTCAGAAGAAGCTTTAACTTATAAAATAGTTCATGATTGCAAAAAAAGAATTAAAATAAAACAAGACTCAATCTATCAAGCATCTAAACTATAAATCTATTTTGAATATATTTTATATAAGAAATGTCCATCCAGAAAAAGATAAAAGATTAATTCAGGGTTTCCCAAACTTGAAGTTCACTGCGCCTTTAAAACCCTGGAATTTTCTCCCTAGTTTATTAGAATTTTTCAGTAACATTAAGAAAATTAGTATAAATCCTTTATTCTAAAAAGTAATTAATTTTTGTTGAAAAACTAAAAAGATAAAATATGAATTTATTATTTATTAATAATATGAATATATCGCGTACAAGTCAGTCTCGGCGCACTTTGGAAATCTCTTGATTAATTAATTAGCCAGAAAAAAATACAAGAGAAGGAATTAGAGAAAATTAGAAAAAACTCGGAATAGTGAGCCCGGCTTCTCCTAGATTCTTGTAAATATAAAGAATTGGAAAGAAAAATGTCTTTAAAAAATAAAGACTCAAAACCATCATTTGTTCTAGACCTAATTCATATAAAAAATTTTCCATTTCTTTTTAACTTTAAATACATGTTTGTTTAATTCTTTCAATCACATAAATCTTTAATAAATCCTTTAGAGGTTTTTTATCATATAAAATTTTTTTGCAACATCTACAAGCCAATTTACTGGAAAGGAAAAATATTTTCTGTCATCATCCCAACGATTTACCTTTGAAACAATTTTAAAAGGAGCAAGCTATTTTTCAAAAGAACCAAATAAGATGAACGTAGACTTTTCAAATTTCATATAAAAGATAGCTATCTATTATCCTCTTGCTAGGTAAAAAAATTTTATTTTCGGAATCCCTTCAGAACCATTCGGATTCAGACGTTTAAGTTTATCATATGTCTTTTGGAAAATTAGATTATCATTTGAAAGAGGTGACAATGTAACAAGATTTCATATAACTGACAATCGTCCTAGCCGAAGGGACACCTTATTTGAAGCCAAAAAAACAAAAAAAAAAAAAAAACAGATTAATGAATGAACAACTTTAATGAATTAATAATACATATATGCCCTAACAGAGTATGCATTTAAAATTTTTCTCTCCATAAATATTATTTACAATCTACAAAAAATATTTAGAAAGTTATGTAAAGTAGTAATTCTTTTTTTTTTTTTTTTTTAAGAAGCTTGATGCGGTTTTCCCCCTAGATCTGCTCTACTTATAATCTAGTAATCACACTATTCTGTTCAAGTTTCACCCCTCATTTGAGCCCAAATCTCCCTACCCATTTTAATCTACAGGACTCAATTATTAATATCTGAGTGAAGCTATAAAATCCCTAGTAGTAGTTTGGAGTCTATTACTCCCTACTAGTTCCATATTAAATCAGACTATTATTTTATTAATTAGTTTCTTAAAAAAGTTTGATTATATCTAAAATATATATGATATATTTATTAATTAAATGTCCTTTTAAAATTAAAATAGAATGAAGAAATTAGGAGTAATAATAATAAATTTAGAACTAATAAAAGAATAAATTTGGTTGATAATGTGAAAGGGATGAAATAATAATAACCAAGGAGGTAAAACCAGTTCAAGGAAAAATATGTTTAATTTGATTACGAAATTATTTTAATAAATATGGGTGGATAAAGGGTACTTTGTCTATGAGAATTCTCAGTTTATCTGGAAAAAAATTTTCAATTTTATTTTGCTAGAAGATTTAGAGAGCGAGGCCTCCACCCTCCTGGCTATTGGATTAATATAAGATAAAAGCAATAAAGACTCGAGAGTTCTGTTGTGGCTTTTTTATGTGCCAATAATTGTCAAGTAATTTTTCGGAAGAGTAAAAAAAAAAACGTTGATTGTTTGTTTCGCATTGGGCAAATGGCCAGGCAGATTCCTAAACCGCGAATTATGACCAAGCGACCAAGTGGTCCCCAGAATTTGTTGCATATCCTGTAATTACAACAACGGATGACCTGTTGGCGTGAATACAACTTTTCGCAAGCCTCGCTAAATCCAAATCATTTATCACTAATGAACTAACAACTCAACTTGTGACTAGAACAAAGTTAAAGTAGTAAACGATGTCCTTAACAAAAACATTTAATTTGATCATGCTTAATTTCAATTTCTCTCTCTATCTAATAAAATTCTATAATTAAATTAATGTAAAAGGAAAAATTCATTTCTATCTATACAAAAAAACTTTAATAATCATGAATCAAAATATGTAGTTTATATTCCTGGCTTCAATCCAATAAAAAGTATCCTCTAACATTAATTTGCTAGTATAAATTTAATAAATTAACAAAAAATTATAAATTAAAATATAAACACCATGTGTATTAGTAATTAGTATCTAGTCCAATTGTTGATGAAATTAATTATTAAATTGACATATGAAAAAAGAAAGGTTAGGAGAAAATAAGTACCTCATATATCTACTTTTAAAAAATAATTCTAAATTGATATTTTATATACTGGTATATATAAGATATATATTAGAAATTAGAATGGGCTGGCATGAAAACAGACGGAGGGATAAGGACAAGAAGTATTGACTGGAAAAAAATAAGGGGGAGAAAAACCTAAAGAAAAAAGAGGGAAGAAGGTTAAAAATATTTTTTCTAAAACAATTAGAAAACACTGGATGAGTTAAAAAAAATATATATTTGCAAGAAAAATAATTTTCATATGAATTTTTTTGATACCACTTTGAAATTTTAAATGCTACGCTCTTGACAATCTATTCCCGTTTAATACCAAAATCAGGTAATTAATTAAAAAATAAATGAATGAAATTTGAAAAACTTAATTTAATTTCGAAATAAAATTATTTAAACCAAAATTTCTTGAATGCTTAACTAGCGGGGGGGGGGGGGGGGGGGTCACAAAAATTATATTTTTTGAAAAAAAAATTTTTGAATAATTACCTAATTTTAATGATTAACTTACTGTTTATCAACTTTCTCCAACCTTTTTACGCCTATAAAAGTAAAAAAAAAAATATTTTGTGGGCCGGTTAACGATAAGTAAGAAATGTAGATAATATTTTATTTTCAATATTTTATTATATATTATAAAAATTAATTAATTAATAATTGCGACTCGTACTCATCTAGAAAAGATTTAAATACGATGGAGACAATGATGGAAGATAGAAGAAATGAAGATTTCACTTTGATGTATATGAATCTAAACATGTTAATATTTGGATTAGAATTAGTTAATAATTTTTTAGGAAAAGAGAAACGTTATATTTTGAAATTATTTTTTTTTTTTAATAGATGCAATTTTAACAACAGACGATTTGAAACAAAAAAAAAATATATAGGTATATAAATTTTTACTCAAAGAGGTTAATTTGTATCGTAATTAAAATAAATGTGTATAGTTTCAAGGCACTCTAGCTTCAAATACAAAAACTAGAAAACTTTCAAATGAACAATCATGATTATAATAGGAAAATCTTGTCCATTTTTGATAGCTATTTTTCATTTAGTGAAATAAGAAATAGTGAAATAGTTTTAAATAAGAGATAATCTTGAGGCTCGTTTGTCTTGAGCGATAAAATTTATTTAAGATAATTGGCTGCCAATTAATATGAATATTTTATTTCTTTCTACATATCCGTGTATTCTACATATACGTGTCCGTCTATCTACGTTTTGTTTTAGCAACTTCGCGATGGAATTTCGAAATGAAGAGAGTCAAGAAAAAATGGACGGGTCACCAATTGGGGAGGGCTAAAAGATTTTTCAAAATCCAATATTTTACTATTGAAAAATCAAAGCAAATTATTTGGTAATAATAAAATAAAATAGCTCTGTTCGAAACGTCGATGGCAAAATTTTTTTATAATTTATATTCTTTATTGACTGAATCGTTTTCGTTTCACTTTTAAAATCTAAGATCAGAAAAAACAACAGAAAATTTTTTATTTAATTTGTATTATAAATAAATAAATTATTTAAATGGAAATTAGCTAAAATAATAGCAAATCGAATATTATTCTAGAGCGCGGGTGAAATACTAACATTGGAGAGTTTAGGAGGGTAAATTAACGTAAACATGGCGTGTTGTTAAGACAACATAACTAAGTTTATCTCAAACAGTGAACGGTACAAATCGCACTCCTTTATTTAGTAAATTTTAAACACCAACTGGATATGAAGATATATTTACTCATACTCTTCTTAAGTACACACACACACTCACACACATACTTACATCAATAATAGTGAGAAAGATAAAAGCCTCCGAATAAGACGAGAGTTGGATGGATAATGTCAGCTGGAGAGATCGAAGCTCATCCAACATTAAACATTCGCATTTCACACCATCTTATACATACGCATTAAGAGTCATTAACTTGCAACCACTCACCATATTTAAGAGCTCGTTAAAATAACTCACATTCTCAATTAAACGTATATGTACATAGATATATAAGAGGAATCATAATACCAGATTTCTAGACAAAATTGCTTTTCGACTGTAAATTGTTAGCATTAATCAATAATAATTTTACTAATTAACTAATTTATTATTTTTATGTTTTCTTTGGATCTCAGGAATAGAGGGAAAAATATTGACCTCAGGATAAATTCATTCAAATTGGTAGTACCGTCTCTTGGGTACTAATATACTATCGGAAAGAAAAAAACTAAGAAAAGATTTCATAGATTTTCCTTATAAATTTTTCCGTGAACGTTTTTCAAGCCCAATCATTTAGTAATATCAGTCTTTATTTTATTTCTGATTAATTCGATCAAGAAATTGTTCCGACTTTCTGACTTTTTTTTTAACTTTTTCGGTATCCTAGGCCATAGAGGTTTTTTAATAAATTCCATTATTTAATTATATTAACATATATCCTTTAATATTTATTTAAATTAATTGTTAGCTAATATAAATAAATTGTGGAGTCGAGTTCGAGCATTTGTCGAGGTTAGACGTGTTTCTATTTTTGGCTCTCTCATTCAGGTTCAAAGTGTATTTCCTTAAATATATATCTAAAAATGGAGAAAAGTGAATTAATTGAAATCTTATCGAATTGGAAAAAGGAAATTATGGAAGATCTAAATAAAGGACTTGATAAGGTTAGTGAAAATCTCAAAAAAGATATAAAAGATATAATAAATTTAATTGAAAATAAAACATCTGAAATAGAGAGGAGATTGAACGAAATGGAGAGGGAGTTAAGAAGAAAGAATATAATTATACATGGAATAGAAGAGGGTGAAAATAATCACTCAGAATTAGAAAATAATATCGTGGAATTCATTAAATCGGAAGTTCACAATGATTTTGATGAAAATAAAATTGATTTCATCAGCAGAATAGGCCGACCTATATCAGGGAAAATAAGACCTGTAAAAATTAGTTTAAATTGCCAAAAGGACAAAGAAACTCTATTGAAAAATAAAAACAAATTAACAAATAAAACTCGATACATTACTGAAGATTTCCCAAAAAATATATTAGAGACAAGGAAAAAATTGATACCGGAAATGC
>JAAAKE020147192.1:0-12970 GCA_010014785.2 Anisolabis maritima | reverse complement strand
CATTTTTACGTTAACTTGTTTTTATATTTAATATATTTTTTTTTATTTTTTTCCGTTTATTTCCCCCCTTCCCGGCTTCTAATAAAAATGGATAATATTTAAAATCCCCCCCCCCCCCCCTTTACCTAAAACCCACTCATAAAGAGATTAAAACAAACTTTTTTTTCCTTTTTTTTAGATATCTATATCTATCTACTGACATATTTAGTTGAGGCGGTAGCTGCAGTTAATATGACGTTTATGTTTGGAACACTTGATGCGCTTTATTTTACTCTCTTGATGAATTCAATAGCTCACTTTAAAGTATTAAATGAGAATATCAAGTGTTTGGGAAATGAGAATTCCTCCGACGATCATAAGAAAAATAACCAACAATTAAATCTTTGTATCGAGTATCATATAAGATTAATCAAGTAAGTGGACCGGTCCAGGGCCGTAGCCAGAATATCTCTCCTGGGGAAAGGGGAGGGTTCTAAAGAATAAATTTATATCAGTGTGGATAAAGATTATTAATATTAAATATGGCTCCATCAATTTTGAATAAATTTTTTTTTGATATAATATTAAAATAAAGTTATCGAATAAAAATTCGAAAAAAATTCTAAATATCCTAAATAGAAATAAATCATTTGTAGCTCGAGTTGAAAATAAATCCTAAAGAATTTTGATAATTTTATTTATATAACTTTGAGATTTCGGGGGGGGATTGAACACCAATATCCTCCTCTGGCTACGACCCTGTATGGCGCTAAAAGTTTACTTTAGTACATTTTGATCGATTAAAAAAACTGGATTTAAAAATAAAGACCTATTTTTTTTATTTGATTTGATTTATTACGTCATTCAACTTAATTAATTAATTTTGCAGCCTTACCAGAAAGTTAGAGTTATTCATAGGATTTGAAGTATTCAATTTATGCGTGGCAGCCACCTGTATTCTTATCTTTGGAGGATTTACTGCTTTACAAGTAAATACAATTGAATTTTTTTTTAAAAAGGGTTTACTCCATCCCCACTCGATATTGTCCAGTATGAATTTTTTTTAGTCTTTTTCAGTATCTGAGGCCATTTAAACTCGGCCCATATTTATAATATTTAAATCCTTTTTTTTCTCCTCCTACAGGCAAAAGTTGTTTGAGTGAGCATTCCTTGTTTTGCTTTCTCATATTTTTTATTATTCAATTAATTTGTGTAAAAGTGTTTACAATTTTTTTTTTCTTGAACATATCAGTGCGACTTTAATACCTACAATGTGCATAGCTTTTCAAACTAACTGATTCATTTAAAACTATCAGTAATGCAGATTGGGAAGAGGAGCATATTCAGGGGAGACTCCCAAAACAGAAAAATAATTGAAAAAATCTTTTCAAATTTCTAAAATTAAAATAATGAAAAAAATTACAAAAATAATAAGTTTACATTACATTTGTAACACTTGTAAAAAAAAAAGAAACATTCAAGAAAAAATTTTATTTCCCCTCCACCCTCGCCATTAAAAAAAACCTTGGAGACGCCACTGGCTTTAGGGTTTTTCCTAGGGCAGTGGAGCCGGAGCCCGGAGTCGGAGTTTTACAAAATTATCACCCGGAGCCGATCAAAATATCTTGGCTCCAGCTCCGGCTCCGGCTCCGACCCCAAAAAAATTTAAAATTTTAAGGGAAATTTTCAACAATATTAACTAAAACTTACATATATACAGACATCATTTGAGAATTTGTATAGCAATTGAATTATCTTTTTTAGAATACTTTATTTAACTATTTTTATAGTACTTGCTTTTACTAACAGTATCTAAAAATATTTTTAAAAAAAATATTTATAAACATGAAATAAAATACCGACTGCTTTTATTTAAAATTAATTTTTAAAAATAAAATCTAAAAAAACATTGTAACTAATGAAGACAGTGGCGTAAATAGGGCCCGCAATGCGGATTAACTGTAAGATATAATAGAAGTCAGAGCCGGAGCCGAAGTCTTTGAATTTGGGTGCTGATTACCTTATTCGGGCGTTAAATTTTGAAAAGGCCCCGATTTGGTTAAACTAATTTAATACAATATACAGAGTTGTTTTCATTTTAAAGATTCATTTATTAAAATTAATACTCTTAATGAATAAAAAAAAAAAAAAAAAAAAAAATGAAAATTTTCCTTTTTTGAGTCATGAAAATATCAAGAATCTTGAGGGCCCAGTTCGTCCTCCGTTTAATCCGCCTCTGGGTCCATCCCCTAGTTTTGTCGTTAAAATTCTCTTATACGGTTAGCCTAAATATTGTATGATTTGTTTTTTTTGTTTTCTTGTTTCAGGGAGCTAATCAAGATATTTTTAAATTAATAAACTATTTATTCGTTTACTTGGGTGAACTCTATTTATATTGCTCTCTTGGCGAAGAATTAACAAATCAGGTGAGCAATTTTTATTAGTTCAGAATTCCTATCCTAGGAGGACACTTTGGCGATGTTAGATAATTTTTTTTGCGGCAAACTTGGACTCGAACCCGAGCTGCAACTTCCGATCCGAAATCCTAAGCCAATCTGCTTAGCCATTCGCCTTTCTAAACTTATAGATATGAAATTTTATTATTTTAAATCTCAAGCCATTTGGTCGCAATCTTGCCTTCATACACATAAACCATACAATCACACACACACACACACATAGAGAGAGAGAAAGAAAGAAACAAGATTTTCAAAACCAATTTTTTTTTTTTGAAATCTCAATTTCAATAAATCTCGACTAATAATAATAATAATTATCAAATTACCAAAAATCCTCCCCCTCGCACCTTGAGAGGAAACAATCTCTTGAAACTTTATGACCTTCCACCCAGAATTTAATCTATTTTTTAATGAATATATTTCTATAGGATATTTTTTTTTTTAGTACTCAAATGTGAAATTTTCCGGATTTTCTAATAATTGGATAGAAAAAGATGGCATCTATAGATACAAATTATTATTTGTAATGTTACGCTCTAGCGTGGCATTAAATTTTCGTGCTGGAAAATTTTTAACTGTATCAATAGCGACTTATTCATCGGTAGGTATTACCTCCTCCCTTTTATACTTGAATAAATTTAAATTAGGATTGGGACAATTCTCAAATCCCAAGAAAGCAGTGGCATAACTCGAACTATTAGGTCTATCCATTACCTTGTTGGCATTGTTTGATAGATTAAGGCTGAGATGAACTAATAACGACTCGGAGAAATAAAGCCAGCCAGAAAGAATTTATTATAGCTGAAAATGATTTTAGTTGAGGTGAATATTAGAGAAAAATGCAGCCAGGGTGGTTTCGGCCCTGATTAGGCCCATCCTCAGAGCAGTTTTATATCGTGAAGCACAAACATCGCTGTATTCAGGACAATGGATCTATAGTTGGTTGTTCATACATACTTGTAGTAAGAGTAAAAAAACTCTCCTTTTTCTTTTATGTTTGAATACAAAATAAAGGAAACGAACTAACCGTCAGGATCGGACATTTGTCTTTACCTAAAAACAGATAGCACTCATTTACTAGATTTCTCTTAATTTTGTATTCAAACATAAAAGAAAAAAGGAAATTTTTTTACTCTTACTACAAGTATATATGAAAGGATTTTTGTGGCTACCGACTATAATACCATCGTCCTGAATGCATTTATGTTTATGTTTAAATATAACAGCTTTGAGGATGGCCCTAATCAGAAACGTCAGAAATAAAATTAAAAAAAAAAAAACCACCCTGATTGTATTTTACTTCAAATAAAACCAGTTGTTTCTCTGGCTATACTTTTTTTGGTAAATATTTTAACCACAACGTGATTTTTTTGCGTCCAATAATATCATAAAACCCTTCAGAGCGATTCTGTTTGTCGGACGCAAGTCCACTACATTGCGGGAATGCGAATGGCCGAAATAAATTGAAGTAAAGTTGAGCCTGAGAATCAGCTGGTTTTATTTCGCCAAGCCCCATTAGACCATCGCGTCTCCAATTGACACCACTAAATGAATGATCGAGAAAATTTACAAGTTTTCCCAGCTCTAATTTAAATAAACAAAATTTCGATTTTAATTTTAAAAAAAAGACTCTCTCTTTTAACTTTTTTTTTTTTTTAGATTCTTAACAGCGCATATTCCTACATAACAATCCTTCATCAAATGCTTAAATAGAGAAGACGTCACATTAATTTTCATAATATTGACTTCAAAAAAAAATATATAATATTATACCTAGGACAGTCAGTAGCGTAGCGTATTTTCCCCCCTTTGGTGGAAGGGAGCCCAAGTAAAATTTTCTTCTTGTTTGGTCGTTAGACTTGTTGATTATTTTTTTTTTTTTTCGAAAGTGATTCTCATTAATAAATTCAATTTAAACTTCCTATTTTTTGTTCAGTAGTTTCGCTGATTTTCTTTATTATTTTTGTAAATTTTTTTTCATTTTTTTTAAAATTTTGATTGATTTTTTCAGTTTTTTTTTTTTTTGTTTTTCCGCTCATCTTAGGCCCCTCTACTCTAAATACGCTCCTAAGTACATTAAGATAAAAATATAAACAATTTTAGTTTTATCTTCTAAAAATGTATAAAAATATAAAGTATTAATATTACACGTAGAGTCAAGCAAAGAGAAATTTTCTTTTTATTATTCTTTATTTTCTTATTGTTGTTTTTGTTTTCTTTATATATTAAACCGACGGCTCTGGCCTAGTGAGAAGAACAACATCCATCCAAGATCAATGAAATCAAATCACGGCTGAATTTCGGATGGGTGCTAATCGACCGCCACCGATAAGTGAATATGTCTTTCTCATGAGATTGATGTGTATTTGTTAAGTCTAATGGCCATCGTAATCGAAAAGATGTATCAAGTAGGGCTAAAAAATAGAATGGTATTCGACATTATAAAAAGTTAAGTCTCAATCATAGCTCATGTTTTAATGACCTAGTGTAAATGAAAATATCCTCTTCTCTTTCAACCTACTGATTTCTAGTCTGGACATTGGGATTAATATGCAATCGAATTGAAATAATATAGAAGACATCTAAAGTAGGGATCTCCAAAGCTTTTGCCATTACCTACATTAAATCGGAAAATAAAAAAATTTATTAATAGGTAAAAGAAAATGAAATTTAATGATTTTGAATTTCATGTAGTTCTCCTAACTTCTCCATTAAGACGAAACAAAAGATACAGTCCAATCAAATGAGGAGGGATAGTAGTAGTCAGGATTCTTATCGAGGAGAGGGAGGTTCAAACAATAAAATTTTTAAACCAATAAGAGGTCACTTGATCCACAAGCAAAAAATACTCATAAAAAATTATTTTTCTAAGTAAAATGTTTGTCTTTGGACTTTTATATTAGCATTTATTTTTATTTTTTGGTAATGTTTCTTCTTAAAAATGCCATTTAAACTCTTTAATTTAGTTTTTATAAAAATTTCGGAGATACTAATGTAAATTATTTTATTGATAATGACAAATTATATTATTTTTTTATTTGAAAAATTATCAAAAAATCGTAAAAATTTTTTAAATCTAGCAACTTGGCAATTGTACCTGAAATAATTTGAACAGAACCCAAAATATTGTAATAATATTTAAAATAATCTGTGGACGGGCCGGATCTGACCCAAAATCTAAACTATCGTCTTTATTCAAATTATATTTTATATAGGAGAGTCAAATTGGATACCAAATGATTTAAAATAAATATGCCTGTAAAAATATAGTTATATATCATTTAATAACATTATGGCCTCAGATGCCGAAAAAAATTCCAACATCGTTGATTCGATCCTCACCGAATTTTAATAGAATTCATACTCCATTGAGGAAATATTCTTTCCAAATTTCGAAATTATAGACCTAAAATATAAGCAACACATATACACTTTCAATTTCATGTTTCTAAACGCTTTTATTTAACTTGCTTTCTCTGTCTGACATCTAACATAATGTAGTCCATTTTTTAAACTCTTACCGATGAGCTAGAAATCTGAAATTTTGTATCTAGGTTCAGTTTCTATGACAAAAAATTATATTAAAACGAGGCAAGAATCGATTCATTTACATAAGTACTTCATTTGAAGTTTGAACCTAAAAAATCAAAATATCTCTTTAACTATTAATTTTTAACGCAATAATACTCATTTACAAAATTGTTCTATTCAAAATATTGAACAACTTTTTTTTCGAAAATTTTTTTTTGGATCTTTTACAAAAACTCTATTTTAAAGAAAACAAAAAACTCATAATTAGAATTGACCGCGATTGCAACGCTTCTAGTGCCAACTGCCTGAAGCTCTGAAAAAATTGTGTTTTTTTAACTTTAGGTGAAAAAAAAGAGAACTAATAAGTAAAAAAAAAAAAAAAAAAACGCTTTTATTTAAAATGCATTAAAAAAATGAAATTTTTTTTTTGTTACAATAAAGTTGAACGTAAAGATGTTTTGAAATGAGTGGCGGGAGGAGGGAGGGGGATCAATGCTCTCCAACTAGGTTCAGTTAAAAAATAAATAAATAATTACGTATTTAAGAAATAACATGATAAGAAACCAAAGATCAAAAGGGAAACACTAAAAAATTAAAAGAAAATAATTTTTTAATTAATTCTGATTGATAAAAGAAAATTTTTAATCAAATTTCTTATTAGAAGACCTATTCATGTATTATTTACAAAGAGTGAAAAGTTTTTTAAACTATTGATTCGTTAAAAAGAAAAAATTCATTTTTATTTTTTTTTTTTTAGTGGTCTCACCTCACGTACCAAAGGCCAGTGGCGTTTCCCGTCTTGAGCGATAAAAATGGATTTATAATATATTAGCTATAATATATAAATAAATTAGTTGAGCAGTCCGCCTTTGGCGGGGGTCTTCGCTGTCTATACGCCATTTTTTTTCTCTATTAAAGGCATTTATCGCCAGCGTAATTTTTGGGAACTAATGAATTCAAATTTAAAATCCTAAATTGGAGTCCCATACTATTTTGTGATGGGACATGATTAAATCATCTAATTTATTCTATGTACAGCCAATTTAGAATAGTTTAAGGAAATCACAAAAGACATAAAGCCGTGAAGGAGTAAAGTGAACCCCAAACAATTTTGCGGAGAATTAGTGATAATAAATTTCAATTTTTAGACTTAGGGATCCTCAAAATGTGTAATTCCATTGAAACCTCGACATCGATTTTTTTTTTTTGCGATCGCAATTCTTATATATTTCATATATAGGTAAGAGAAAGTATAGTGAGTCTCGTAAAATAGTCTGTCTGTCTGTGTGTGAACGATATTTCTCAAAAACGGAAAAACATACGAGACTGAAATTTTATACTATACGTCGCATGCACTTCGAAGCTTGTGAATATAATCGGCCTGAGAGTACTAGTACTTTACTGATCCCCTTTTTTAGTTTTTTTGATTTTCTTAAAATTCACTCTTACAATTTTGATTCATTGAATTCATAAAAAAATTATTTTTTCTATGATCTTTGAAATGTATTAAACCCTATTAGCCTCAAAAATGGGGCCCACTTTTCTCTTGTATAATTTTTAGTAGCTGTACATAAAATAAATTGTATATTCTTTAAAATGTATTTTCCGCCTCAAAATAGCATGGGCCTTCAATTTATACGATGAACCACGGCTTGCCAGTCACCTTTTGGAAAACAAAATAAATTCAAAGACTATCTAGGGGGCCCGATGCAAAAAATCTGATGTGGTATCACTCAGACCTAAGAGTAAATTAAGTGATGTGATAAGTCACACCAGATTTTATTTTTGGTTGACGAGGTCAAGGGGTTCTTGCTTAAGTAATAAAAATTATTATAAATTATAAATTAAAAAGAATTAATCTATTTAATTAACTATATACGAAAAGTTAAAGAGAAATGAAAAATTTACAAGCAGTTTTTTAATTAATTCTGATTGTAAAAGAATAGGATTAATAATAAATTATTTATTGATTCATTAAGAACAAAGGTCGTAACAAGAGACTGGTTTTCTAGCTGAAAATTAATAATAGCGTCAAAAAAATTATTAAAAATGTAGGCATTGTTTTTACTTCCTCTTACGTAAATGTATAATAATATTTTTTTAAAAACTCTTTGGCATATAGACTGACAGATAAATGATATATAATCATTTCTACATATTTTGAGTCTCGAAAAAATGAGTCCTGCAAAGTGGCCTGTCTGTCTGGATGTGAAAAGGATTTCATAAAAATGAAGTTATATGATGTCATACGAGGCTGAAATTTTATATTTAAGCTAGGTGGTAGCGTCTCTTTTGAATAAAATCAGCCAAGAGTCTTGTACTTTACTGATAAGCTTTTTTGTTTTTTTCGATTTTTTTTGAATTCATAAAACATTTATTAGATGATTTTTCAAATGTATTTATTACATTTCTATATTGTAAAATTGTTTACTCTTGTACTCTCTTAAACAATTTTATGTTTTATTGCGAGATGATTAATACGTAGAGGGAGTGACGCAAAAATCTGGTGTCAAAAAACATTACTCAGCTTTCCTTACCTAAAAGAAAGTTTCGATGTGCGTCAGATGTTTGTTTGTTTTTTTTTTTTTCTTTTTATTTGAAAAATTTATTAGAAATAGTATGAACCCTTCGATATAAGAATAATAAGAAAAAATAATTCTACCTTTTTTCAACATTTAGACACCGTCCTTATTTTTTTATAGTTATGGCCAAAAGTATGGAGCACCCTTAAATTATTATACAAACACAAAAACTATTTCTTTTGTTTATTATTCCTTCGTCGGCAACTTTAAAAGTAATTGAAATAAGACAAGTTTTCAGCCCAATTTATTAAAATTAATCTCGCCGAGGTTTCGGGGCCTAGCCCCCCCCCCCCCCCCCCCGCATTATCAGGAACTCTATTTTATAATAAACAATTCATTTAGTATTTTACAAAATTCATACTTTTACACAATCATGGAGATACTGACAAGAAATGCCAATGTAAATGTGGACTCATTGCATTCGTTTTCGTTTTAATGGCGTTTGCGACCCAATCAGTTTACTTATAAACTTTTCTTATCTTGATCATGGAAGGCGCTTATCCCCCTAACGTTAAGTTAGAGTTAAAGAATAATTTTAATAAAATTGGGCCCGATTTAATATTAATACAATTGTTTTATTTCAACTTGATTGTAACGGCCTTTCTCCAAATCTTCAATTATATAATGATTTAAATAAATAAATAAATAAATTTATTTACGACCTGCTTAGACAAGTTCTCGGTGGCTGCGTCCAATTAAATACAAAACAACAATAAAAAAAAAATGGAAATAAAAATGTATGTTCATTAACAAATATTATGTTCATACATTTCCATCTAAAGGAAAAGATAAAAAATAATAACACGTGACCAACCCATTAGCCATCCCGAAGGTGAAAAGGAAATCCTGGCCTAAATCTTAACAAGGATGGAATAATTTCACTCTACCTGATCTCTGAGAAATATTAAAAGAAAAAATTATGATAAAAAAAAGAAAACAAAAATAAATAAATAAAATGATTAATTAAATTAAGAAAAAATTTTATTTTTATAAAGTCAATAAAATAAATAGATGTTATGTGTTCGTACGATCACATTTTACATTAAAATTATTTGTTTCGATATACATTTCAATTTCATGAAATTCAGCCGAAATTTGACAAAAAGGTAATGAAATTTCTTCTAATTTATGACAGAATTTTATTATATTCTTTGCACAATTAACAGAGAATTTAGGTGCATTTTTTATGGCAATGACTCTTAAATTTCTCCAAAAGGGAATCAATTCAATGAGATCAGAAGAAGTATATTCTGGCCATTCCATAATTTTCAGAGTTTCTAACGAAATTAAACCCGGGAGCAAATTTTGAATATTGTAAGGAGCGCGATATAAAAATAACGATTTGAGTTTGTTCTGAGCGACAACTCGATCATCTATTATCAGATTATAAAAACGACAAAGATGTAAGGATTCCAAATTTGGGCACATTTCAAGAATTTCAGTCAAATTAATGTCCTCTATCTGGACTAGCGTCAGAGATTCAATGTGTGACCCACGAATTGAAAAGAGTCGCATGACCTCTTCTAAATTACATAAATTTAAAGAGATTTTTTTTAAATTTTGGAAATGTTCTAGAAAGCTTACGACTCCACTTTGAGGTAAGTTTAATTCTAACGATTCTATTTTCGGTAAAATTTCATAAAATTTTTCAATAGTTGATAAACTAAAGTGAAAACCGTCCTGAATTATTAAATCTTTGAATTCGTTTGTAATTTTTGTAGATAATAGAAGATCTAATAAAAAATTCTCTTCTATTTCTAGAATTTGTAAATTTGTGAATTTTTCAAAAATCTCATTTCTTGTATTAGAAGAAATATTAAAGCAACCAAAATTATGGGATCTAATTCTTAAAATCCGAAGCGTCTCATGTTTTTGCGAAGAGGTGAGTTCATTAGGCCATATGATGACAGCGTTAATCTCTAAATTCAGTTCTTCTAAAAGAGGACAGCTTTGTAGAATATTTCCAATCAATTCATTTCTCAAATTGATAGCTATAATTGTTAATTTCTTAATATTTGACATGCATTTAAAAATATCGTCCATTTGCTTATTAATAACATAATCACAACATAATAATAAATGTGTTAAAGAAGGTTTATAACATTCTAATAATGAACTGACTTCTTTTAAAAAATAACCCATTTCCCATTTTTTCTTTCTGCTTTTAAAAGGGAAAATCTTCAATTCTCTGGAATTTTCAGAAAGGAGTAGCTGAAGAATTCTTTTAATCTCATTCCATGTGACTTTTCCATCACTATAAAAGAAAAGGAAATTATTCATAAGGTCATCTATTAAAATTTGAGGCAATTTATTTTGAAGATAAGATCTAAATTTTGAAAATTCCTCTTCCATTTCGAATTTTTCGGAAGAAATAAAAGCTGTAATTTTTCTCTTGAAGTGAGTTTTCATGAAATTTTGAAAACTTTCAGGCGATGGCATTTTTAGGAAATCTGAAAACTAAAGAAAAAAAATTGAAATGTGTTTTGTCACATATCAGAGCAACAAAGACAAGTCATTTTGTAAAAAAGGATTCGGCGCCAGCCTCTGGACGTCTCTGGCCTTCAGTGAATTCAACTTTCTTTTCTTTTATTCTCTTTGAAGAAGAGATAGGTCTTTTAAAATAATACAAAAGAAATAAAAGAAATGTTTCATTTGTGCCCTTTGGCATGGCCAAGTGACCTTTGGTTTTAATTTGCAAATAATAACCTAGTTGTTTATAAAAAAATCTACTGTGCTTAAATTAAGCATACAAATAACTTACTCTTATCTACTTAAACAAGAAAAAATAATTTGCCCCCCTGTGGCCATGAGGTTAAAGATATTGATATTGTAAATGTTGATAACCTTTTTTTAAGTCTCTTTGGCATCTGAGGCCATATAGACATTATATATAAATATAAAGATATAATATATTTATTTAAGATGCAATGATCCAAACATATATATTTATATCAATTGGTATCCAATTTTCACAAGACTGCCTGGGATGCGAACCCACACTCCTTGGCTTTTAAGGTTATCAATATTGACAATATCAATACCTTTAACTTCTTGACCGGGGTAAAAGTCAAGGAGTGTGGGTTCGGTCCCAGGCAGTCTTGTGAAAATTTATATATATCAATTGGACAATTGGATACCACTTGATGTAAATAAATATGCTTGGATATTAGATAATATTAGTAATTGTTTTGACTCTAGAGCCCCAGATGCAGAAAAAACTTAAAAAAAAAAACTTCAATATGCTGTCCAACAGATTTTTTTGTGCGACCTATGTTTACTTTCTCTTATCTATATATATATACGTATTTAATAGATAGTATAGGAAAAGTATAACAAAAAATTGATGTCGAGATTTCAACTAAAAAAATCTGGTGTGACGGCCACACATCACACAACTTTCTCTTACCTAAGGTACAGAAAATTGTGTTATATGTTATTACACTAGTTTATTCGCGTCGGACTCCCCAGGTTCACAATTTTATTTGGCTTTTATTTTTAGAGATTTTTCGTTTATGTTTATTAATCAATTATTAAAAATATTAAAAAAAAAATTAACTTAAAGAGGAATTAAAAATATTTATATTTTGATACCATGGGCTATATTTTCTATGAGATACTTCAAATCCAATATTGAGGGCCCCAGACCATTTCGAAATGGAAAATGATTAATACCTCTTTAAGATTATATAATTTATTATATGTACATCCAATTTAGTCAAAATCGTTAGAGTAGTTTAAGAGAAAATCACAAAAATTTTAAAAACATACAGTAGAAAAGTGGACCCCGAACAATTTGTGAAGGATAAGGGTTAATGCATTTCAAAGATCATCTTATATATAATTGATATATGAATTTTATTCAAAATTTCTACAGCGAAATTAGAGAAAATCGAAAAAAAACTAAAATAGTACAACAGTAAAGTATTAGTACTCTTTGACTGATTTTATTGAAAAGCTTCGAAGTGCATGCGACGAAGGTACCTAGCTTAAATATAAAATTTCAGTCTCGTACGTTTTATCGTTGTCTTGTCTCAAAAACGAAAAACACAGAAAATCGAAAAAACTAAAAAAGGACATGGTGAAAGGACTATTCACGATACATGCCAAAAGAGTGCCTAACCTAAATAATAATAAATAAATATAATAAATTATAATAATAAAGAAATAATAAATTTAAGCCTCATTTTTTTTTTTTTTTTGAGATATTTTATTCACAAATCCAGGCAGACCATTTGGTCCATTTTTATTTATTCTTATATATATATCGCGTTGGTTGGTTCGGCTCGGATCCGGGGCCTCAATCTGCTTGGTCGCTCGTTCGAGCACAAGCCCCAAACTTGGAGACTAGCAAGATTGCGACCCCGAAAACAGAAATAAACCACCTCCACCATCACTTCCTAACACAAAACTCTTGAAAAT
>JAAAKE020147181.1:0-12971 GCA_010014785.2 Anisolabis maritima | reverse complement strand
TTTTTTTTATTTTTTTTAAAAAAAAAAAAAAAGGCCCCCCCCCCCCCCCCCCCCCCAAACGAATATTTCAGCTATGCCATCCACGTATTCACCACATGTGGAATATCTAATGTTTTTTTTTTGTTTATATCTTTATAATAATAATCTTTGATGAAGGAGAAATATTGTTAATAAAATGAAATAAAAGGTCCATGATGGCGAATTTGCATATAATTATTTATAATCGACTTATGTTATGAATTGTATTTTATAAAACATGTTATTTATCACTTTTTTTTTTTTGATAAAAAATTTAAAAAATCTCTATTCTATAATAGTAATCTCTTTCTATAGAATATCCTATTGTTATTGTGAATATTTATAAAGTTACCTCATTGTTTTTATTTCCTTTCTGCTGAGGCTTGCAGATGTGGATATTTTGCCTTATATAATTATATTATAATAGACTATTTTTAAAGTCTCTAAATAAATAACGAAATTAAGAAATTGGCTGGTCGAATGAATAATATGAGAGAGGAAGAAGCTTTGTTTCCCCCACTTATTGCAGAGTCTATTTGTTTAATGCCTTCCGCCATTCCACTCGTCCCAATAAATCCTCTAGAATGATGTTGAGGGCACGCATGTCCTCGCTGCTACGTTCACGCAATCTTTTCTTCGGCCGCTTGGATAGCGACAAATGATAAGCCTTTTCTAAGCTCTCTCCTCGGGAGAGGCTCTTCTTTGAGAGGTGTCACTCCCATCCATCTTCTGGCGTAGACGTTCTTTATAATATCCAATCACTGAGCACTCGCATCTCCTTGACAGGAGTGTTTGATTGTTGTCAGCCCTCTGACCGATGTTTGTTTGAAATAAGATAAAGTTATATATATTTTCATGCAAAATTTGATTTTATTTGAAACATTTGGCTATCTGCATCTCTCATATTATTAAGCAGAATCTGGGATTTTTTACCTTGGAAAAAATGAGGCACTCCTTCGAACCTTTCGAACCCATGAATTGAGAGCGATTTCTAATTTTATTCTCCCATGAGCCACCTCTTAATCTTAAGAGACAAAAATATCGAACGTGGGTTCGAAAGGTTCCAGGAGTTCCTCAGTTTTTTAAAGATAAAAATTTTATTTACTAAAATTTGAAAGAAATTATTTCTCATTTATATAAATTTTTTCTGTTTCAGGTGAAAATTTTAAAAAATTGTAGAAAAAAAAATTCAAATTTACTCAACAAAAGAAATTGACATGATTTTGAAGCCAGCAGAAAATGAAGAAATAAAAAGAATGAAAACCAAAAATGAGGGGGGAGCATATATCTGCTGAATCAGACTGTCAAACAAAAATTAAGATGTGTGCTCCTCGTTATTTATTTGTTGGTTAAATTTCTAGACTAAATTGGAATCATTTTTCTTTAAATCTTTATTAAGCGTGCTTTTGACCCAAAGTTTTATTCGCCTTTTCCGACGTCCCAGGACAAAGCATTGTAAGATTCACGCCCTCTATAATCGTTACAAATAAACATTTAATCACGTATGTGGACATATAAGAATAAGGTAACAATAGTTGCTATTTGAAGAAAAAATCTCTGAAATAAGAATGATAGGAACAACGGTATTAAGCAAGGCGTGCCATAGATGCAAATCCTGGAAGCGCATCTTTAAGTCAATCTGAAAAATCTTTTTTTTTTTTTAAATAAGTCCTCGCTCACTAAGATGGAAATGTTTTGCAAAACAGCTACAAAGGACGTATGATTTTCAGCCAATCGTAAAAACCTTCTTTATATAAATGAAATGCTCTCTGTGAGACAGGCTCAAATTCCAACTTTCTCTGCAACCAAACAAAGTGTTTTTTTTTACAAAGGATAATCTGAACGCAAGAGAACATCTCGTTTCCATTTTTAATTATAAACCAGTCTAATGACTAGAAGAACTCATAATTCTAATCGAACCAGTTAACTTAATTTTATTAATTATTGGATTGTGAGGATGCAGCCAACGAGGTTTAATTATAATTTTTCACAAATTAAATTAAAAAAGACGTTTCGGTCAAACTTTATTTAATCATCTTCAGTCCAAAAAGGAATTATTACAATGAATATATATATAGACATGGGTCATTTGGCCTAGTCATTGTTGGTATTAAAATGCTTCAAGGAAAGTCTTAAAGTAAGGACTTGGTAACTTACTTTATAGATTTTATCATGACTGATTTTTTAATGGACTGAAGATGACTGAATAAAATTTAGGAATTTTTGTCTATTGATTATTATTTTGGTGAAAAAACAAAATAAAACCTCCTTGGCTGCATCCTCACAATCCAACAATAACTAACCGACAGCCATATATTCTTCTATTTATTAATATTTTATTAAAATTTGTTAATGCAAAGCTAGAGATCTGACTTCACGTACCAAAGGCCAATGGTTCGCTTCCCGTCCTGAGCGACAAAAATTTATTTAAATTATATTACCTACCATTTGGTATAAATAAATAAGGACGGGGTCTAAATGGCCTCTGATGCCGAAAAAGACTTTAAAAAAAAAAATTGTTAATTGCTAACTATTGGGTTACATTTTTTTTTCTTCCTTTGACTAACCGTCATAAAATATTTAGAAAAATTGGGCCACATTGATGTCGATGATTGGCACATTCAAAATTTTGCTTGGCAACTTTAGGTAGATCTTAAAATTTTTTTTTAATTAAAAAAAATGCTTGTTTTTGAAGAAAGTCTAAACTTTAAGCCCTAAAACTATTTTAACTTGATAATTGTATTTTTTAGCGATATTTTTTTTATTTTAAAATCCTTCATTAAATTGGATCACTCACCTTAGTGTTTGATAGTTATTAATATATAAAGCGTCAACTTTAACTTGATCGCTTGAACTTGAATTTTCCAAAAACTAAATAAAACATATTAGGCCGAAGTCAATCTTTTTATTTTAATTCTAATTTTCTATTTTTTTTTTCATAAAATTAATTATATATTTCGTATTCCACGGCTTTGCGCCCAACTCCTTCAAAGAATATATTAGAATTGCCTTTTATATTTCGGGACTTGAGATCAAAATTTGATGATGTTTTCCGATTTTCACGAAATTCGATTGAAGTCGTCCAACCAAACCATCGATAAACAGTAGTCCTTGACGGTGTTTCCTTGCCAAAAGTCGAATGAAGTTCATCGATGCTTTTGTTGTTGATGGGTTAATTCACGTCTAAAATTCGAAAATGTTCACGATTTAATTCCATTTTAAGCCAATCTTATTTTTCAAGTTATACTGCATAAATAGCGTTTGTATGTCAATACGTTCTGAGTACTTATACCATCAAAAATGTCAAACTTTACGTCAGCAGCACTAGTTTAGCGTAATCCTGAAATATAAAACTCATCCCTCGTATATTTAATTAGGGCGTCATCTATTCTATTATTTATTAAAGAACCGATTTTTCCCATTCATAAAAATAGTGGATTAAGCGGGGGGAGAGGGAGGGGGGGGGGGGGTATATTGATTTCCAGAACTTTTTCCGCCAAAATATTAGGTAATCCGGGTTTTCATTTTGTGCCAAGGATGGCCAAGGATGAGCCCAAAAAAAAAAATTATTTCAAAACATTTTATCTGTTAATAAAGTATTTCAAAAATAATAGAGCATTATCGCAAATTAGAGCACGCGAAATGAAGCTTTATTTAATATAAAATACCAAATTTATTTCTTTTTTTTAATTAAAAAAAAAAAATTTCACATATATTGTAATAAGAGAGATATCCCCGGTGGTGTATTGATTGTGCTAATCAATCACGCATGGGTGCAAACTGAGAGATCCGGACTGGAGCTATTTTTTTTTCTTCAAGTGTGGGAGTTCATAATTATTAAATATGTTTTTAAACATTGTTTTATAGATCTAAATATATGATTTATATAATTTTGTATTTCGAATTGGCAACTTCATTGGAGAAAATCGCTTCTAGTTTCGTTGATTCGTTCTTTTTCTAGGGTAGTTTTCATTCATAACAAATTTGCAAATCTTCTTTAATGATCCTACTTCGTGACTTTGTTAACATCTCTAACTTTAAAAGCCAAAGGATATGAGGTTAAATCCTCCATAAAGATAAAATAGAATTGGATAAGAATAATAAGAGTAATCGTAATTAATTCATTAATAATTTTAATAAAACAATTTTCTCATGTATGTATATGTCGAAGACTAAAAAAATCATAATTCAGGGTCTCCTTCGCATACTTTGAGCCAAAAGAGAGCCTTGCTCATTTTAATCCTTTTAAATAAAAATCTCTAGGATTTTTGTTATAGATGTTTTTTTACCATGTTTTATTTCATCTCGAGATCAAAAAAAAGCTCCCTTTCTCTTCTTTTGGCTAATTCTGCCCTTCTCTAACGAGATTGTATTCCTCTCCCTTTGACTAATATTCACTTTCATTTATTATTATATTTGAGGCTTTTATTCTTCTTAAATTCTTGCTCATTGATAAATTTTTGTCGGAAAAAGGGCTCAATGTGAGTTGCCTTTTTTTATCCCCGCGACTAATCGTCTCCCCATGTCGGCCTATTAATAACAATTTAAATAGATTTTTGCACTTAGGATAATGCAAAATATGGTCAAAATATTTACTTTCAAGCCGCGCGAAAGTGGAAGAGTCCGGAAGGCACCCAATCAAAAAAAAGAAAACCTTAGATTATAAAATTGATTAAGGTGACATGAATTCAATTTTTTGATCAAGCTCTTAACCAAAATAAATATAAAAAATAGACAATATCCTTATTGTTTTATATCTTCAACTGTTTTTTTTTTTTTTTTTTCACTGTAGAATAACATGTTCTAACGGTCGTTTCGGTTAAGGAACGGTTGATGTTTAAAATCGTATCTTTTGTAATTGATATGCATAATGACCTCACCATTTTTGTGAATATAATGTTGATTTAAAGTTAATTATTTTAAAACTTTTTAAAATCCCTTTCACGTCCGAGATTGTTTATGTTTAAATGACTAAACTTGCGATCTTTTAAAATTGGAGAAGTCATTTCATGGACTGGCAAAGTTAAAATGTAAATGATTTAAAATCAAATTACTAGACTGTACAAAACGTATTATCTCCACTATTAAGAGTTCCCTCTTCCTCCCTCCCCCAAAAAAAAAAAAAAATTGGAAATGTTTCAGGAATAATATTTGACACCAATAAAGTCCGCTATACTAATATTTCATCATTTAATTCCGAGCAGCTCAAATGACCTATATCTTGACCATTTATTAAATAATAAAAAGTAAAAATCATAAATAACGTATTTAAAATTAAAAATACAATACCTAGACCTATTTAATACTCATGTATAATAAGAATAATTTTATTATTTTTGGGAATCTCCATCTTCACTAGAATTAAATATTTAATACGTATAACGATACCTTCAAAAATATTTTTTTCTTTTAAATGAAAGATCAGGAGCTACCTCTGAGTTCGTTAAATCCTGTCGTTTTTCTTCTGCTTAATATATAAGAGCTATCATTTCATTAAAAGAGTAAATTATAGTCACCTTGTAATGGTAAATGCAGAGTTGTACCATTCACAATCCTGCAGCAATGTCAGGGACGAAATTAATAAAAGAACTTCCATGATTTAAAAAGTCCGTCTTCTATCAAATACATTGACAATCTTCTTTTTTATCTAAAATGGATAATACATATCGCACACAGACTTAAAACTTCAAAATTGTGGCTGGAATGTTTAAATGATTATGATGATGATGATGATGATGATGATGGTATGTTCTTGTGGCTGATTTTATGCCTTTTAATTTTGTTATTATTTATTTATTGATTCTTTAAGTATCTTTTTGACACGGTCACGCGCTTTTGATGTGTGTGGGGGAAATGCATTGACGCCCCCACCTTGCTGCCAGATCACCTCGACCACCCTAACCACTGCCACCACACCAACATCACAACAAAAAAAAAACACCAGCAAGGAATGGAATGTCTAACGGCAGTTCTGTCTGTTCCAGGCGTCACCATCCTACTGTCCTTAACGGTCTTCCATAACCTCGTTGCAGAGACCCTGCCTCAGGTTTCCGACGAGATGCCAGTGTTAGGTATCGAAACTTCGCCAAGTCGCCGAAGGACAGACACAGACCATAACAACCCTCCCTCAACAAAAAAAATTTTAAATTTAAAAAAACAAGAAAAAATTTGAAAACCCTTTTCCTTTAAATAAACACTCATTAAAAGTTGCATACAAATTCCTTTAGCAAATAAAATCACCTAAATAAAATAAAAGACCATTAAAAAAAATAATCATAATTATTCTCTTAGCCTTGTTTTAGTTTTATTTCTGTGGTGTCCTTTTCATAGTTTGGAATGCGCAAGGAATTCGAATGCACTTTTGTTGAGTTCGATGTTGATAGATCTTCGATGTTGCTGTATTTCTCTGTTCTTTTGTGTGATCTTCCATTTTTTTTTTTTGTTTTGTTTCAACAGAAAGACTTGAAAACAAAAGCAAAACTCTGAAACCGAAACGTCGGATGTGCGGCACTCCTAGAGCTAGAGCTATTCATTAAAAAAAAATCAGCCCACCCCTCTAAAGGGGGGGGGACATCGGGGGGCTCACGGGGCTTGAGTTTTTTTTCAATTGGGGTTTTCTCGTTTCAGGGGTGACAATTCTTCTATCACTCTCTGTTTTTTCCCTCATGATTGCGGACGCTTTACCGCAGACTTCGGAAGCTATACCTTTACTAGGTCAGCCCTTTGAGCTCTAGCGAATGAATCTCTTCTATCTCTCTGTTGTCCTAAATTTGCATCTCTCTCTCTCTCTGTCTCTTTGCTTCTCTTCAGAAAATGCTTGAAAATAAGATGCATCTTGAAATGAGAAAAAAAATATATTGTGGCTTTTTATCAAGAAAATGCATGTTCGTACAAATGAATGTATTTTTTTTTTTAATTTCGCTCTCGGAAAAAAACTCAAAACTAAAATACGAAGTGTGTATTATAAATTACTATTTGTATATTTTTTAAATCATCGCAGCTTTTTTTAATTTTATTTTTGTTTCTTTTAATTTCTCTTTCTGTTTCATTATTCAATCGGAAACAAAAAACATCTTAACTAACATTGACTAAAAATATGCAATCTAAATAAGCTTGTGATTAACTAATCAGTTGTTTTCCAGATGTTTCCAGATGTTTGGAGGAATATTGAGCAACTTTGGTTTCAGCTGGCATGTTCAACAAAAAAATAAAAAAAAATCTGTAATCTCTACTCCTTGAAATCCTTACATCCTATCTCTCTTTCTTTCTCGTTCTATTTCTTTCTCTCTCTCTCTCTCTCTCTCTCTCTCTCTCTCTCTCTCTTTCTCTCTCTCCCATCAAAAACACTTTTTAAATTAATTACTATTTAACGAAATTTGAGTTAACTGACTGAAAAAAATCGCATGATCACTCAAGGCAACCCCTCTGCCTCCAAGTAACAAACGGATGTTCTAATTTTAAAACACCATTAAATATTAGTTAATAAATTCAAGAATGCTAAATAACTGATAAAAAACAGGCATGTAATTAAAAAAAAAAAATACTCCTGGGCATCTTCCTTTGAAGAACCATCCACTCACCCGTCAGGTAAAGCAAGCTGTATTAAACTTAGTTAGACTCTTAGATGAGTTTAAAGCCTAAACAAATAAAAAACTAAAATAAAACGATAAACAAAACTAAACAAAGAACAACTAAACTAAAACCAGACTAAAAATAAATAAATAAATAAAATTCTTATTATATACCCTTCTTTTTTTGAAATGTTCAGCTGATCAACCAAAAGAATCTGGGATGTATAAAAAAAAAATTATAAAATTTTTTTTTGCAATTTAATAAAGAAAAAAAAAAAAATAAAAAAAAATAAAAATAAGACTCCCAGATTCTAAAGCCAATATATTTTGATGAGATTTGATTTGAGTGCTTAAAATGTTTTTAAAATAAAAAAACTAAGAACAAAAAAGAAATCATCACTTTAACAGTTTATTTTGTAAAGCTTTCTCTTATTGCATGCATTTAATGTTGTATTAAACCGAAATTAAATGATATTAAAACTCGTTTGTGAATCTCCTTTTTAAACATGAAAACTTAAAAAGATGTAAATATATTATCTTATATATTATTATATATCTCTATACATAAGTCTAACTAAATCGAGTATATATTATATTCTAATATATAATGCACGCTTTGCCTTACCTTTCAAAAGAAATTTTTCTCTTTTGACACGTCCCGGAGCGATTTTTTTTTTACTTTTATCGGGCATGCCAATTTAATTCATTCTAAAGATTTCGCTCTGTTTGGGACTTTTTTTTTATCTCTGGCCATTCACCGACACATAAAAACCAAGAACACATTCAAAACACACAAAAAACACTTGCCTGGTACTCACATGGTTAGGAGAACACACATTGGCACGTAGCTCATCTTGCCTGCGTGGTCAGGCTGCTAGAGTGACTCTCTTCGGTCTCTGTCCCCAGGCACATATTTCAATTGCATCATGTTCATGGTGGCCTCGTCGGTGGTGTCGACCATCCTCATCCTCAACTACCACCACCGAAACGCAGACACCCACGAAATGTCCCCTTGGGTAAGCATTGCCTCAAAGAGAAAAACAATTCTAGGAATCTTTTCTCTCTCTCCTTTTTAAGAAAAATTTATTATCAATAGCCATTTACGAATTGTGAACGGAATTAATCGAGAAAATAACGAAAGTTAAAGTCATCCATGCTAAAAATTAAATTTTTTTTAGAAATTAAACTTATCTACTAAACACAGAACGGATTCCATTTAGGCGGATTCACTTTCACACTTTCGGAATGTTTATATAGACACTTGATAGAGAATATAGAAATAGAGGGATCGTCATCGTCGAAGGGAGAAGAGAACAAATGGAAAAGGCGCTCCAGAAAAAAAAGAAGTTCTTGAATCCAGAGCAGGTTCGGGAGAACCTGTCCCTAAAACTTGTGCCAGATGGCGCTTTATATAATAATTTCTACATTTATGAACGTAATTCTGAACTGATGGGAAAAACACTCCAACTTTTCACAGGGTTTTTTTTAAGTCTTTCGGCATCGGAGGCCATTTAGACCACGTCCTTTTTTATTTATGAGATAGTAGTAGCTTGTAAATTTTCTTTCTCTATTCCAAATGCACAACATTTGCCCCATTTGTAAACGTATTCTCTACTAGAACGCAACAATAACACACATAACGACATTTGCTAATATTCTATTCACATATAAAAAAAAAATTTTTTTTTTATGTGAATAAAAAAGGACGGAGTCTACATGTACAGATACAGAAACTCCTTTTATAGTAGGAAATAACAGTCATGGAATAATAGATAGTGTAATGGCAGATCCTAATTTATTATAATAAATGTTAAATGTTTCACATTTTAGCCTATGAAAGTGATAGGAAGTTACAGGTAAACCACTTGTTACATTTATATAATTTTCTCTCTGCCCGGGCACATATTTCTTGAGACTTAGCTTTCCAGTATAAAGGAGGCTTATGTTTCACTGGTTTTACAGGAGAAAGTCAAATGGCTTCCTAGTTGATAAGCTCTACGAAATGTTTGAGGAAGTTTTATTCTGTTTATTCAAATTTTCACAAATAATTTTTTTTATGCAATAGTTTAGAATGCAGAAGAACAGGCTATGAAATTTTTTCATTCTCACCCTTGGGTTTATCCAGTAAGCAAGTGTTTCTCAACCTTTGTGATGTTACGGACTCCCTGTAGCAAATGTTAATTCACTTATTCTCTATAAAATCCAAAATAGATTATAATTATAGAAAAATTATTATTTCCCCAGACGTAGTTAATCCATGATAAGATAAATATTATAACTAAGCGTGTGTGTGTGTGTTGATTGACAGATCAAGACCATCTTCCTGCATTGGCTGCCATGTGTACTACGGATGTCACGGCCAGGCAATGAAACTTCAGGTCCTGGGGGAGGAGACGCCTCAAGAAAAACTGTCCAACTTCGGGAGCTTGAGCTCAAAGAGCGATCATCTAAGAGTTTGCTTGCTAATGTGTTGGACATCGATGACGATTTCCGACATCCAGGTGGCGGGAGTGGCACGAGCGGTACTTATCTTCGGTCTGCAGCTGCTGGTGCGACAGCAGCCGATGATCCTGGTATCCCACCACCCCCAGCACCATGTCTCGGCCCTCATCGTGAACTTAGCCTCATCCTCAAGGAGCTTCGTGTCATCACCGATAAGCTACGAAAAGAGGACGAGGCCGCAGAGGTGACCAACGATTGGAAATTCGCGGCCATGGTTGTGGACCGATTGTGCCTCATCATCTTCACCCTGTTCACCGTGATTGCCACCATCGCTGTACTCTTCTCCGCACCGCATATTATTGTCACATAATGCTCGCTCATTCATTCAGCGCCTCTTTTTTATATATACAAATATATTCTCATATATTTCTATATATAAAAATCAAATATTATACATGTGAAAATAAATAAAAACAAAACACAAACACACTGAAGAAATTTACACCAAAACAAGTAGCCCTTAGTTGCGCTATAAAATAAAATAGTTAGATATGGGTCCGGTCAACGTCTCGCCAAATGCTGACGTCAGTATTAATACATCCAGCCACCTTTATCCAATAACAAGTCAAATAAAACGCCTTTCATCGAGAAGCGACAATCAGACAATCCGAAAACCCGGATCGATATTATTTTTAAAAATTCATTTTATTAGATAAAGGTGTCTTCAAAAATTTAACCCTTATGTTTTTGGGATAAGTGTTAAATTTAATAATGACGTTATCATTTTGTTATCTATATATATATAATTTTATATAGTGAAGAAAAATAAAGAAATAAATCAAAATATAGATAAAATAAAACGCTTAGCGTTTTAAATTTTAATCAAAAAATCAACTCAAATGTACTAACTGCCGAAAGAGACTGTAGAAATGTGTGATGAGTTTTTTGATATATAATACTAATAATAAAATATAATATAAATAATAATAATTTAATAGCTCAATTACTGTTTAAAATTATAAATTGCATTACTTTCGTCAAATGAATGATTCTCCATAATTTTATTCATTTCTTATAATAAAGAAATAAGCGTAAAATATTCTAATTCACTTGAGGATTTAGTAATACTAAATTATTAACAATAAAAATGCAAATAACTAAAACCGTTTCAGCACATAAAAATTATAATAAATGCATTTTAAATTAAATTAACATCACTTTAAAGTTAAAAGTTCAGTATCACTAAATACCTGACAAAATTTTTGATACTCTAGTACACAAGTTTTTGATTTATGAAATGAATGAATAAAAGAAAAGTAAATTTCAACTAGAAATTATTTTTTATTTCTAGTTGAAATCGAACTATTATTTTTAAAAAGTAAAAAAAGCCATTTGACGAATTTGATGATTATTAAATTGAACTGCCTTAATGTCTATTTGTAAAATAAAATTCAAGGAAGAAAAAAATCGGAAAAAAATGGAAAGTGGCGCGCGCGCGTTGTCCGGACCAAATCGATTTGGTTATTTCCTTTCTCAATGGTTGGCATTGGTAGGCGCTAGTACTAAAATTCACCAAGAGATGGCGGGCCGACTCTTTATTATTGTCGATTGGCACGTGTAATAAAATTTATTAACGTGTGGTCAAATATTTTTTTTATAAAAATCGGACCTCAACAATTCACAAATTTTTTCAAATTGTGAATAAATAATTAAAAGAAATTAATAAATATATTATCTATATATATATATATTATATATACACATACATTTACATGAATAGTGAATTTATTAGTGAGTTTTTGTATTTAAACCGAAATAACATTGACATTGTGTTCTTAAATAACGATATATATCTTGAAAAATAAAAAAAAATCATACGCGATGATTGGTCGTCGTTTTGATGGCTGTTTTTAAATTAGGTAAGTTTTTTAATACAACCAAATTGAGTATGAGTGATGAAATATAAATAAATAGATGATTTGGTAAAAAAATAACTATATTATATAAAATAGAATGAAAAATATAAATCCAAATTGTATCGAATCATTGATTGTACAGTAACATAGTGATTTGTTAAATAGATTGTTGTTTCAAATTTTTGTTCTTCGAAAACGAATTATAAATTAGTAAAAAAAAATAAAATTATATGAATAAATATATACATATATTTATACAAATATATATAAATATATATTATTATTATCATTTTAAATATATATCTATGATTAATATAGATAGATAGAGAATTATATAATTTGAAAAAGAATCATTTCAAAATAGTAATTTTTTTATATAAAAACTTGGCTCAAAGTCGTAGTTGTTTTTTAAATAAATTTTTCAGAGATATATATGTAAAATTTGTTATTAAAATTAAATATATGTATATATCTAATGATATAATCCAGTGCAAATTCTATAATGGTGCCTCTGAATGCCGTTCTTTGATTCAAAGTGATATTGGAAAAAAAAGGCTTTGGAATCTGAATTTAAATAAAAAAAGGAATCAGATATACAGCCGAATTAACAAACAAAAACACGCTACTTAGTTACACAGCGAAAAATATGTTATTAAAAATTGTTAATTTATTAATTAATAATTAATTTAGACGTTAAAAGAATGTTTTAGAAAAGAAAATAGATTCGTTAATAATTTTTAATATTACAAAAACAACAATATAAAATAAATAAATAAATAAAGAGTGTTAATTCAAATATTTTTAGATTTGAGTGTTCCTTAAAAGAGAAGAGGAAAAAAAATTAATAATTAGCGCTCTTAATTTTTGTTAATAATGCGACTTGCCTACAACAAGAATTGAAAATTGACAAAAAAAAAAAACAAAAAAAAAAAAAACAAAAACGAAATTTATATATAAAACCCTAAAACTGAAAAAAAGCTTGTATGTTTGTTAATGATAAGGAATTTCTCTAGCCCGCTCTATA
>JAAAKE020147170.1:0-12972 GCA_010014785.2 Anisolabis maritima | reverse complement strand
TATATAATAATAATTGTAAAGAAAGAAATACTTAATTCATGAAGTAAAATTTCACTATTAATAAGTTTTTTTTTTTTTTAGGAAAAAATAGTGGAATATAATAAAAATCCACTTTCAATAAGAGGCGCAGAAGAAAAATTTATCGGAGCAGCTGTAAAACATGATAATATCAACTTAAATGTCCCAGATGAATAAAAATTTTTAATTCATTACAGAAAAATATAAGAAAAGATCTTAAGAAAATCCCCAAGTAAATCTAGTCTTCTCCCATCGAAGATATTAAATTATTTTTTACAAAAGTATTAAAGTTTTATCATAAACTGTATTTTGAATCTTTCATTGTTTATTATGTGAAATTAAATGTTTGTTCTAATAATTACTTAAAGTGATTCCAAACTTCAAGACGAATGTTTTTTTTTAACGCATGTGTATTACAATGTATACTGCGCATTTATTGTAGTGATCATATACTTTTGGAACTAATCATACATTTTTTATTTTTATATAAATAAAATGCATTTATATTAATTCTATCCGTTTAAAATATTGTTAAAGTTTTTACTTAAGATAGTTTAGTTATAAGATATTAAAAATCAATAAATTTATACAGAAAATTATTTTTAAAAAATGATCAAATTAATTAATAATTTTAAATTGAAAAAGTTATATAGAATTATTTATGAGCAATTTTTTAAATATATATTCATATAATATTTAAATGTTTTTTATTTGTGAATTTTTAAACAAAAAAAAATAAAAATATTTTTTTTAAATATAATGTATTCTGAAGATTGTTTTAAAAAATTAATCAAATGAATTTCTTGTTTAACAATTTTAATGAATTAAAAATAAAATTATAATTTAAATAATTAGAACGCTTTTTTTAATATAATTTCCTGATTTTGTGTGTTTTGCTAACAATAGGAGTTAATAGTTAATTTCACCTCAATTTTGATTCCCTTTTACAGGGTAAAATAATTTCACACGTGTCCTGTTGGGAGCCACCTATACAAGGTTTTTTGGTATTTGAAATGTTAAGACACGAGAGGTGTTTGTTTATTTCGCCTATGTAAAAATACATGTAAAAATCAATTTCACACATTTCCTAAAAAATGCATAATTTCTAAATTTTTTTCAAATCCTATTTTAATTTTTTATATATTTTGAGAGTATTATTAATAATCAAATATCCATTTTATGAGATTAATAAATTTGAAAATAAAGTGTTTATTTGAAGGTGTGAACATTTAAATTGTTATTTTTTAGACCTAATATTTCAAAGGCACACAGGCTCTTCTTCATCAGAGATTAACTGAAAGGATAATATTTACAATTTGATAACATATAAGAGAATTATACAAGGAAAAATGATTACTTTCTTACCTATATTTGAAATATATAGTGAGAAAGTATTGCGATCGCAAGGATCATGTAAATTGAGGGTCCCAGATTATTTTTAGGTGGAAAATGATTAATTCATCTTAATAATTTTCTAATTTATTATATGTCCACTTTAATCAAAATCGTTAGAATAGGTAAAGAGAAATTCACAAAAAAATTAAAAAACTTACATCAGTAAAGTTGGCCCCAAACAATCTTGGGGCAGATAAGAGTTAATACATTTCAAAGATCATTTAATAAATAATTGATATATGAATTTCAAAAATCAAAATCGTTAGAGCGAATTTTGAGAAAATCGAAAAAAAAAAAAAACTAAAAAATGATTACCTCAATAAAGTGGGCTGCAGACAATTTTGGAGCGGATAAGGTTTAATACATTTCAAAGATCATCTTATAAATAATTATTGTATGAATTTTAATCAAAATCATTTGAGAGAATTTTAAAAAAATCGGAAAAAAAATTAAAAAAGTACTAGTACCCGTTGGTCGATTTTATTGAAAAGGTTCGAGGTGCATGCGACGATGTACCGAGCTAAATGTAAAAATTCAGCCTCGTACGTTTTTTCTTTTTTGAGAAATCTTGTTCACACAGACAGACAATGAAAATTTTGCGAGACCCATTTTTTTTACACTCAGTGAACTTCAAAACGTGAATTTCCATTGAAATCTTGACATCGATATTTTTTGCGATTGCAATACTTTCTAACTATATATTACATATATTGGTAAGAGAAAGTAAATAAAAATAGGTCTCACAAAATGGGCTGTCTGTGTGAGAACAAGAATTCTCAAAAACGCAAAAACATTCGAGGCTCAAACTTTATATTTAAGATAGGTATACTCGTCACTTGCACCTCGAAGTTCTTACTATTACTACTACGGATACTAGCACTTTAATGATATTCTTTTTTTTTTTACCAATTTTCTTAAAATTCGTTCTAACGATTTTGATTAAAATTCATAAAAGAATTATTTTTTAGGTTATCTTTGTACCCTTATCCGCCCCAAAATAGTTTGGGACCCACTTTACTCTTGTAGGTTTTTTGTGATTTTCTTTTAACTATAACGATATTGATTATAATGGGGTACATTGCCACTGTCCTTTTTCGGAAAACAAAGTAATTCTTATTTAAACAAAATAAATTCAAGTTGACTGTATATTGAAAGCAGGCCGGTGCAAAACATTTGAAGTGACAAGAGATCATTCAGCTGTTATTACAGCAGATTTTTTGCTCGGGGCCCCTAGGTTGCCAATATACAGCCAAATTAATCAATATCGTTTAAGTAGTTTAAGAGAAAGTCACAAAAAATCTAAAAACGTACAAGAGTAAAGTGGGCTCGCAACATTTTGGGGGGATAGGATTAATATATTTCAAACATCATAGACGATTTTGCGGGAACTATTTTTTTTTTAGATTCAGGGAACCTCAAAACGAGTATTTCCGAAGAAATCTCAAAATTGATTTTATTTGCGATATCGCAAAAGTATTCTCACTATATATTACATATAGTGGAAGGGAAAGTAAAATATCTTAGTTGTGATTTTCATATTTGCTGAGTGCATATAAGGTAACAATAATTTTACCTTATAATTCTATTTCATGTCAAATTGTAAATATTATGGTTCAATTAATCTCTGACGAAGAAGAGCCTGTGTGCTTTTGAAATATTAACATATTCGAGAATTTTTTCATTACACACCTTCGATCTATAATAATAAATAAATTTATTTACGAAAGCAAAACCAATATAAAAATAGAAATAGAAATGTATGCTAATTAACAAATAACATGTTCATACATTTCCATCGAAAGAAAAAATTAAAAATTGTATGCAATAACATGTGACCGACACATTAGCTATCCTGACATTCGCCTCAAGTTGTTAAGGAAAAGCTTAACAAGGATGATAGGAACTCTCTCTCCCTGAGCTAATAATCTCTGCGCTTGATAACTAAATAAACACAACTCTAGAACTTTAAAATTTGACAAAATTTATAGATTTAATCATATGAAGTAGGGAAGGATAATCCAAAGTAGTGACAAAGAGACTGTTCCACAAATCAATACCAGATCCTAAAAATGCAAATCTATATTTTTCAAGAATCTTGGCATATTAATTTTTTCCTTTTATTGTGAAATAACATAGAAAATAGACTATATTATTTAACAATTAAACAAACATTAAAGATATGTGAAAAAGGGGAGGAAGTCAGCCAGTAGGGTGGCCTCTATCGAAATAAAACTCCCAAAATGGTTTAATTAAATGATGCCATCTTCAGTCACTAAAGAGTAGATGCATATAGAAGAGAGAAAAAGAGTACTTCCTCCTCTTTTTCACATATCTCCGATCTATGGACAGCCACCTATCTCATCGTGAATAAAGAGTGATTGATTTATTTTATATGGTTTCACTATTTGTGATCTAAAATAAAATAAAAGTAAAAATAATGAATGAAATAAGATAATAAACTATATTTTGTGAAATTATTATATATTTATATACGAATACTGTATATAAAGTTTGGTTCTTTGGAATATGAGAAGGAAATTAAAACAATGAAATGGATAAAAAGTTGAAAGGAACATTGATTAAGACAAGGTTAAGAAGTTTTGTTGCCAAAAAATGACTATGTTTTAGCAAATATAAAAAAAATCATCTAGTCACATAACAATATCTGCCTTTATTTTCTTTTGTGGATTTGAAATTTCCAAAGTCTTTCACAAATGTATAAGAGATTTTTAGGAAATTTTTTTTTTAATTTTACATGTTATCTATTATCTGATTAGTAGGTCTAGATATCTAGACGCTCCCGTTTCAAGAACAAAAAATAACCTTTTTTTTATTTATTTTTTATTTTTTGAAAAAAATAAATATTTAAACTAGAAAAATTATTATTAATTAAAATTGTAATCTAAATACAACGAGAGCGATAATAATAATAATAATAATAATAATAATAATAATAATAATAATAATAATAATAATAATAATAATAATAATAATAATAACATTTTTTTAATAAATTTTAAATGAAAATATATCTCAACTAATATACTTATAAAAATTCGACTCCTTTATATAGTCGTATTATTAATAGAATCTAAGGAAATTATAAAATTATTTCCTATTTGGGAGTGTTTTCAATAATATAGTCTAAATATAATTTAAAATTTATATTGTTAAAAAAATTGAGAAATTTTAATCATCTATTCGAAATTCTTTTGGTTCTTTTTACTTTCTTTTTTTTGGTTAGTTGAAGTGACATTTTTCATTTGAATTGATGTACGTATTTATTTACTTATTTATTTATTCATCTAAGAGGATAATCCTCTTTATAATCAAATGAAATTTTAATGTCTAAGAGTCTATGCTACACCTATGTATAGACATATTTTGATTAATGATGGTTCTGCACATTTTTATACATGATTTCAAAATATCTATTTTTTTACTTTTTTTTTTACTCTAGGTATACATATGTAGCATTCATTAGAATTAGCCTTTTTTTTTTTTTTGAACAATCGAGTGTTTCGAAAGTTAGGCCTTAACATTTTGCTTCAACACATTTCCCTTTTATTTAATTCAAAAAATTTGAGAGATTTCTGTTAAATATTTTTATTTAAATACAATTCCAATTTTATTTTTAAAATTAATTTTCTTACTCTGATAATATATGAGTTTTCTCTTGACTAAAAAATATTTTTGGGCGATATACTGAAAATAGATGGTTTTAGATATCTTCCATAGTGGAGAATTTCCTATATGATATTGAAATATGAAACGATTTTTGTTTAATGTTATTGTAATGTAAAAATTTGACGCCCATAGGTTTTTCATGTATATGGATATATAATAATTTATGAAATTTATTATTACCTAAAACCCTTGTAGAATGCACATATTTAAAGGAAACATTTTTTAGAATTTCTCAAAATAAGTGGGAGGCATACTTTGCATACTCAACTTTTACTGATTTGTGATTAAATAGATTAACACAATTTAAAATAGATGAATATCTGATGAGTTCAGGAGATGTACGAAAATATGGCTTATCCTAATTACTTGAAGTATCCAATATTGAGTATTGCATGAAACTAGTAGAAATGGAAGTACTTTTTTAAGAACTAATGTAATTTCACTAATTCTTAAAGAAGTAATGATAATTCCAGTAGCGGAGCATAAAGTTTAAAAGTACTGGAAGTAGTAAAGACTATTTTTAATAATTTTAATATTGAGTACTGTAGCTTTCCCAAAAGTACTGCAGATTTCCCAAAATTCCAAAAAATGAAATGCTTATAAATTAATGCAGTGTTGTATAATGAAAGAGTGGCTAGAGTGGAGTCCTTCATTTTCTGACAGTATAATAAAAAATCTCCAATCCGTTAAAAATTCATTCATTGAAATAGGAGGAACTATTTATTATCTTTAATTCCAAAACACCAAGCTCAGTCATGTCACTTTTTATCGTAAAACAAAACGCCTCCTTTAACAGATAATTTCAATCTGTATTTAGATAAATTATGAAGTTAACATTTTACCAAACTAATCGAAAAAAAAGTTAATTTTTTTTCTTTAGAAAATTTATGAATATGTATATATAGGTTAATTAATTGTGGGAGATATTAGATAGTCCTTTTCAATTCATTTTTATTATAATTATATTTATTTATTTCAAAACTTTAATCCCTGAGATGAATTTACTATTCTCAACAACCAACATTACAATAAAAGGTCCTCCAATAATACAATCTAGAACTATATAGTCAATATCGATTATTGCTGAATAGTCAGAAAAAACTATATTTTACTTAAAACTAAAAAAACATAAAGCTATGTCATATCATCATATAGGGGGTAGTTAATTTCTTGGGTAGATATAGGGCCAGCCAAACTATCTATAATTAGTTGTATGACCAAAGATAATATGTTGCAATGTTGGTTGTAAAGAATCTGCAATAATAAAATCTGAAAGATGAAACAAAGTTTAAAAAATATAATTTTTTGAATTATCAAAAAATAAATTCAAAATGGTGTCGAAAAAACATTTAATTTAATGAAAAAGGATTACGAGTAACAATATCTTCAATGATAGCCCAGGTTGATAAAATTTTTTATGAAAAACTAGCTCACCCATGGAATTAAGTTGAAATATTATTAAATTTTTTCCTTGTATTGTTTTGAAGTATTTAATTGTAAGAAAGAATTTATAAAATTAGACTTTTATGAAACCACCTCGTGGCTGAGAGGTTATTTGTGTTGTTTCTTTTAGCTTACAGAAAGCCGTTCAGAAAAAATTTATTTACACCAATTGGTTTAGTTAAATATGATCAGTTAACGATTACCATAATTATAGTGAGCTTATAATAAAATTATTGAAAGTCTATATGACCTTAGATACCGATAACACTTTTTTATAATAAAAAGCGAGCGGTCAAACAAAAAAAAAAAAACGGGAGGAGAACAAAAACAGAAAGTTTAGAATCCAATGTTCTAACCAATATCTTGGATAGTGTAATCGATGTACCATTCAAAAAAAAAAAGTTAAAAATTAAAAAGGTAGTAGCTTAATTCCCACCCGTATCTCCTAACTATTTATCTTTAATATAAATAATGATAATAAATATTCATTTAAGTTAAATAATTCAAATCAAATTTTTATTATTATGAATATTTTTTCTCCACTAATTTAAATGATTATTTTATTCCTTCTCTTCACAAATATTATAATAATATTGTGTCAGACCAACATTTTATCATTCTATTTGTCCATCTGTAAAATTTAAGGCACTTTCCATTTAAAAAAAGAATCTGACACAAATAGAAGAGTGTTGTTTGTTTTTACCAAAAGAATTAGAATAATTTTCAAAGTGGAGAATATCTTCACAATATTTCAAAGCTATTTTTAATTCAATGTGCATTCGAGATAATAATTAATGACATGAAATCGCCTCATGTATATATGTACATACCAGACATTTTAATATCTCCTTTAAATAAAAATATTCAACAGAAATCTCTTCAATATTTTTATACATTGAATATGGAGCTATAAAAAATCTTTATTTATTGTCAAACTTATGAAAAATAAATTCTAAATATCTATTAGGACCAAAGTTAAAAAAAATAGTGTGTATATGAATATATATACATATATATATATTAACACATACAAGATATCTATTTAAACATATTTGTCTTTGGCATCTAATTAGTTAATTTCGTTTAAAATCTTCTTTCGGATAAGATGATATATATATATATAATTAAATGTATTAGTAAATTATTAAAATATTATATCGCTATAGGAAAAAGTTTATCTAAATTCTTGAAAAATCAAAAAGTAAAATAATTAGAGATATTTAGTTAATGATTGATATATTTTCAATGATGTGGCAGATTCAGCGAGAGCTCATGTTTTTTATTTATTTATATATTTTTTTTTAGGAAATGTTAATAAATACATCTAAAATAACATTTAAATAAAATAGAATATTCTATCTTGACTTTGGATGGAGTTTTCCGATCTTTTTTTTTCATTTCTAATTATAAAAGTAAGTGGAAACTGATAAATAAGACGATCCCACTTTTCTACTGTGCTCTCTTTGTTTATTTTCTGGACTAGCCACTGATAACAAATAATAATAATCAATAAACAAATGATATATATATATTTTTTCTTTCTTATACTATACAGTTTGATTGGAAGAATGCCATTGCGAATAATCAACTGATGTGGCCGGTATATTTCAATTTTCAACGACGCCTCAAAAATTTATCTTTGTACAGAACAACAGAGGATAAAATTACTATTTAAGAATCTAAATCTCGCTCATAATATGAATGAATGAAATTTGGATGTTTTTAGTAAAATAAACTTTTCATTCATATCTAAAGACCTTATCCAGGCTATAGGCCTCTTAGTAAAATGCGACAAACCCCCCTCCTCCTCCTCTCCTAATTCTCCCAAAGAGGTGATAATAGCCACTTTGAGAAACAATCAGCTAAATAATTTTTGAAAACAAGTATACAATTTTTGCTGGTACCAGTACTTTATAAAAGTACTGGGAGTATCGAGTATCAAATATATTTTTTTACTTGCACTAAGAACCGGTGCTTTGTAAAAGTACTCGAAACATTCGATATCGTATTGGTATTTTCAAATAATTTCAAAATATTTTTTAGCAATCAGTACCAGTAGTTCTTAAAATTATGGAAACTACTGAATTTTCAGTACTTTTTGTACTGAGCACCACAGCATTGCTTTTATATTCTTTTCTAAATATCATAAGATATTTTTATACGACCTACATAAAAAGAAAGCAAATTTTTATTATATAATATAGACTAGGAAATTTGTTATCATTTATTTTTATATAGATCATGTAATATAATGTAGCAAAGTGTTGTCTATTCTTGGACAAAATGACGATATATATATAATAAATAAATTCCTCTTCAAAATGATTCAAGTTAGATAAGGAGTTTTTTTAAGTCTTTTTCGGCATCAGAGGCCATTTAGACTCCGTCGATATTTATTTAAATCATTTGCCAATATACACAAGCAATTTTTTGGGAAGACTTCATTGAAATGACAAGAATTTCTACAGAGTGGCAGGTGAAAAATCCTCCTTTGGGAGATATTAAATCTAACAAAAGAGGGTAGTTTTTTTAACAATCAGTAATGAGAGATAAATGTAAATGCTGCCGAAAAGTATTAAAAAAATGTCCTATTTGTTTTTTCAAAATTATCTATGTAATTTTAAATTAATATTTATATTGCTAATTTTATTAACCAAAAAACCAACACAGTTTCTACATCAATATCATAATTAATTAGGATGATTTAGAAAATATGCAAGCCTCCAACAAAGGATTCCACCTTGTCTTGGGATTGGATGGCCATATGCCTCTTGTTTTAGTTTTATGTGCCTGAATTTAATTGATTCATCGTGCCATATGTTGTTCACCTTTGGCATAATAATTTTTTCTCTGCATTGTTCTGCACAATGATGTGTTTATAAATAGCCAACGACGCCTCGAAAGGCACTAGCTTGTTTGGCATGGCTCGGTTCAAGACTGGCCATTTTATTTTCATGGCTCGGCTGATTAAATAATGAAAGTACTAAGAAGTATACAAGAATTTCAAAGTAATTGCTCAATAACAGGGTGCAGGAGACACATGTGCTCCGCACCACGTATTGGCAATCGATTCACCGTATAATGGTGGATCATTTCAGGAATCGAATCAAATGGCTTGCTGAATTGGCCAAGGACGTATTTGCCAGTCTCCGGACATCGTTGGATCCTCATGTGCATGAAACCTCGAGCGCTTCTAAAAATGAAAAAATAAATAAATAAAACATTCAAAAAAATTAAGAAAAAAATCAATTCATTTAGAAATAAAAATGATTTACTTAAGTGAGAGTGAATAATCCATCCTTGTTGATTCACTGTTTCTTACAAGATAACTTCCTTCCGAAAGCAATCGTAAAGTATTTTCAGCCTCCAAACGAGAAATCGATCCATGGTACCATCTGAATAATATAAGATAATCAAATACTTGAATGATATAAAAATTTGCAAAAAAATAATAAAAAGAGAATGAAGATTAATTCATTTTTGTTTTACCCCTGTCGTTCAAGAGGAAGATGAACATTAATACTGTCTCCAGCCATACTCGAAGTACCAGTTAAATTTAAGCAAAGATCCATTCGTTTTTTACTTTGGGTCATGTCCAAACTTAGGCTGGGTTTCTTAAGAGCTGAAATTAATTCAATATAAAAAATATATATATATATATATAAAACAAAATAGAGGATTAGTATTTTAGTTAGACTAATGAAAAGGAGTGGATAGTGTTAGTAAGACTTTTTAAATATTAATATTAATTTTATCTTTTATTAATGACTGGCTCGTCCATTTTAGAAATGAAAACAAAGAAAAATTTCGAAAACAATCATTATGTAAGAATATTATTTTACTTTTTATATATAGCAAGAATGGAGTGGAAATGAAATGCGCAGGCGTAGTGGATATCCTCCTCGCCACAAGTTCTTCCCTCCAGCTTGAATTTTTTATTTGTATAGAAGGTTAATTTTTTGCAGCCTCCTTTATTATCCCAGTGGATGCCTAATCACCCCTCTCCGCTTATTATGAGCTTAACAAAATAATTAAAATTCCAAGTTCAATGATTCTTAAAATTTCTTAAGGTTGTACAAAGGAAAAAAATATTTTCCATATTTTATAATTTTATTATTTCTGAAAAAAACTCTAAAATTCCTCTTCCGTCCCTTTCAAATCACGGAGTAAATAAATAAAAAAAATATTTTTAATAAATTGAAATATTAATTTTGTATGCATTTGCAGTATTCTAAAAGTTAAGTTTATTTAAAAATTTCAATGCTTTGTCATTAAATAAAATATACAAACAGTGAAAGTAAAAATCTTCCCCGTTTTACGGTATATTTCTAAGTTAAAAAAATAAAACAGGACACTGCCTAATAGACAGACACGCAAGGAGACTGGGTCTGTGCACAAACGATTACTGTAGAAGTTGTCAAGAGGAAGTGGAATCCATAATTCACTACCTCTGTCAATGTACTAGCGAAAAGAAGAAGAAAATTCCTAGGGGAATACTTCTTCGCAAAGCTATCTGACTTGTCATCTACTGGTATCAGAGACCTAAAGAAGTTTATCAACCGCTCAGGATGGTTCTAAGGTCGGGGCTAACGGGTTGTGGAACAGCCCAAGTGGTATCACAATGGGCCATCAATGGTCTCCCCAGCTGGGGCGGCAGCCACCTAAACCTATCCTAGCCTAACCTAAAGAAATATAAATATTCTTTGACAAAGTAAGCAATAAAATGATATTTTGAAAAATAAAAAGGCCAAATGCAATATATATTGTTAATTCTATTATTTTTATAATTTCTAAGATAAGTTGACAAAAAATTTATTCCTTTGAGACCTAAAAATTTAAAACTGCTGATTTTAATCACTTATTATAAACGAGCCGCCACTAGTGATTTAATATTCTCCTTATCATTTTATCTCAGATCTTCTTTTGTTTATTTTACTTTAATAGTCTATAATTAATAGTTTTTAATAAATATAAGTTTGTGAAATTCTGATGGGTCACTATTTTAAAGAAATTTAATTAAAAATAAATTAAGATAATTTTTTTCAAATAGAATAAATAATAAACAAAAAAAGATGAGAGAATAATAGAAAATGAAAAAACTTGATGCATGCCTAAATAAAATGGTTAAAGCATGATATGATATGATTGATATGATGAATGGAATAATTTATTTTTGATAAATAAAAATATGCTTTATTTTACCTTTTCATGAGAGGAAACTAAGATGGGATAAATAAGGTTTTATTAAGGAATGGGAGCATCCACTTTTTCGTATCTTCTTACGGTATATCAAAAAAAGTGGTTTTTCTTATTGGTCGATTTGGTCAATCGAACAAAATTTCCATCTTCTTCTTTTATTCAACTTGGAGATTCAAACTTTGGATTTTGAAAATATAAGGAATTCACGAAAAGTTTCACAAACAAATAAAAAGAAAAAAAATACTTTAATTCTAATTAAAATAGGATTGCCGCCTTTTTAAAAATAATGCAACATAAATGTATATTGTTTTCTCAAGAAAATAAAAATTGACAAAAACATAAAAATATTAAAAGGAAGCGATCAAAATTAATAAAAATAATTTTATTTAGAAGATGTGGAACACATATCTCTAAAATTGTACATAGTAAAAAAAAAACTATAACAAAAAAGATAAATCTTTTTCCAATAAAACAAAAATTAAAAAAGGTGCAATAAAGCTAAATATGGAATGTTTATAATTTTGAGAACAAAAATTAAATAAACCTACCTGGTGGCGAATGTCGTTTTGGAAGATCCAGTGAGAGCTCTGTAGATGCAGAGTCTATCGATACGGGTTCACTAAATAAGCCCAGAGAAGGTCGACAAGCTACTGTATTTCCAGGAGATCCTCTAAGTCTTCTTCGCAACTTGGGCATATCAAATGGTAATGGAAGATCCAATGAAGCTGCACTTCCACAACCACTATCATGCTGAAGTGCAGTACTCGTTGCCCGACGACGTCGCAGCTTTGGCATATCAAAAGGAAGCTCAGCAAGTTCAGGGGCTAAAACACAAATGAAAAACTTTATGTAGAGAATATTAAAATTTAGAAGAAAATATAAAAAAATTAAATTTAGGATGTATTCATAAATAAACATGTTTTTGAGTTGCGAATTATTTCGCATGCAAGTCTTGAAGAATAAGTTATTTCGATTGAGAATTCCAGAAAGGAGTGGCCACGACCTCGAATGGTCTCTTATGCACCCGCTATACATAAGTACACATCGCTATTTCTCTTTTCAACTCTCTTTAAATATGTAAAGATAATTAAAAAATAAATAATAACAAGTTTCTAATATTATAAATATAAAAACCCTAATGACATCGTTTGATAACATGGTCTTCCTTGCGACCAGAACGTTTATTAAAATTTTTTATTGAGCTCATGCCTTCAAAAGGTTGGCAACTCC
>JAAAKE020147159.1:0-12972 GCA_010014785.2 Anisolabis maritima | reverse complement strand
AAATAAAAAAAATATGAGAAAATATTGAGTATCACTAGAAAAAAATTTTAAAGAGAGGTGTGCAGCTTTTTAGTAAAATTTTTTTTAAGTTTTAGCATAGTTTTTTTTATATTTATTTTAAATTTTATAATATTGATATAATTAATTAGTAAAAAAATAAAAATCATAAAAAATAAATTAATGATGTTTATAATTTATAAGCATGAGATAAATAAATTTATAATTTTTTATTGCTTTTTTTTCACTCTTAATAAAATTATAAATAGATAGATATCTGTTTATAATTTATAAATCTGGACAAGATATAAATAGAACTTAAAAAATTTTATAAACTAATTCAAATGGATCTATATAAAAAATGCCAAATTTTTTATTGAGATTAATTTTGTTGATATCTTAATTTTTATAGCTCTTCTATTTTTTCGTTAAATTTGAAATTCAATCCTACATATTATAAGATAAGGATTATGCGTGAAAATTATTCAAGGGTTAAATTTAATATATTTTATCTGCTAATATATATTTTCGGATACTTTTTTGCAGTTAATCTCAATTCCTTCTTGCAAAAGATGGATATAATATTACATATTTACTTCAAAAATCTAATTAAAAAAAAATTATAAATACTATTTGAATATACCGCGGTAATTATTCTTTGCATTATGTACATTACGGTATATACTTTGAAATTAGTTAATGCAACCGCTAAGCAAACATAATTTCGAAGAAATTATGCATTTTTATGCAAATTTTGATGAGGCAAACCTTTTATATATATATATAAATATATATATATATATATATAAATATATTTTAATAAATAACTAATTCAGTGGTATTCAACCTATTTTTGTCATTTCCATTATATGATATTTCATGTAAATCTTAATAAATAGATAAATCTAATACACCAAAGTATTTTTTTTAATTGTTAAAAAATAATATTTCTTTTTAAGGTAGAATTAAGCTGACGATTTTGATCCTTCACTTCCATTATATGATATTGCGCCGATTGCCTTACTGGCCTATTTTCATTTTCTATGGTAGTATGTCTGATAAATGAATTTAAACTGACGGAACTTATTTGTATGTAAAAAAAGTAAACATAAAACTATTTTATTTGAATTTAATAAAACACTATTTCCTTTAGTCTTCTTCGGATAACAGCAATGTCTTAAAATGATTTATTTTATCTTAGTTAATATTAATTTCGCTAATTAATTTAGAATATACTACTACTTTGATAAGATACAACAACTGATATTAGATACAGGAACTTACTGTTAATGTTAATTTTATATGTATAATGTTAAAATAAACAATGCCTTTCTTTGAAGATTCGATACTACTACTATTGATGTTAGCTGAAGAAGGAATAGAAAAAGTTGTCAAATAAAGGTTTATATATATATTTTTCTTATAAATTTCATTAATTTTTCACAGACACTTTTACAAGAGGATAGAGTGTCTATAACAAATTTAATTAAAATAGTAAATAATTGTAAGATGAATTATTTTAAAATGAAAAAGTACTACTAAATAAAAGTGGAATAAGAAAGAATAATAAAAAATTCAATTTTTGCCTGGAGATGTTTTATATGAAGAGTTGTGAAGCAAAGGAGGAAATAAAAGTTATACATGTCGTTGATATCTCACTCATTGCCTTCTTCCTCAGGTCTGAACAAGTTTCCAAGACAAATTTTGAGTTGGTCTGTAATTATTGATATATAATTACATAAGTAGTATGTTGAAAAATCACATTAGAATCAGAAACTAAACGGTAAATAATAATATTTACTGATATTTTTTTAATTTTCAAATCTAAAACAATTACTATTGTTTCAATACTTGGTATCTAGATACAAATTATTATCTCACCAAAAAGTTAAACCAGAATGATTTCAAAACTATAAAAGCTAGCAAAATTATAAAACTGAGTTGAGGAAGGTCCGGAAAGTCTACCTAAATAAGATTCGTGTTCAGATGACTAATAGTGAGCGGTGTTTTTGAAAATTACCATGAAAGGACGTATCGCTTCATCTACGAGATATATGAAAACCTATCCAACAATTAAGCATCGTATTTTCTGGCCAAAAGACCTATGGCAGTGACTTCTGCTTGTATATATATATATAGCCTACCTATCAATAATTACATACCAACTATAAACTTCAGTCTCGGGTTCGACTGCATTCATGCGACTGCAATAACGTGAGAAAAATTTGGTAAATTTTATGTGCTTTTGTCAACCTCAACCAGTTGACTCACTTCCTCAATTAAAGAGATTTCTTAAAATAAAAACGCTAAGATAGGGTTTTTTTTTGACCCCAGGTTGAATATCACTAAACTAAACTATTCTTTCTAAATTTTTCGTCTATAAAAATAAACGGCACCAAAGAAATTCGCTTTGGTTTTAATTTATTATCATTACTAAGATAAAAAAGTTCCTGGATGGATAACTATTTCAATTATAATAATAATTAATTTAAGACATTATTTTTTTAATCCTGAAATTTTTACTAAAAATAATAAATTATTTTAAGCTCAAATCCAACAACTTTTTGACCTTAGTAATGTTTTTTATATATATACATTTTTTTTTGTGATTTAGAAATAACGTGAGAAAAATTTGGTAAATTTTATGTGCTTTTGTCAACCTCAACCAGTTGACTAGAAAATCGACTATAATCTTATCACAAGCTCTTTGAATAGAGATTTAATCGATTATATATAATATATAGATATAGCTAAATATATATTATATATAGATATAAAGATTTAAAAAATTAAGAATTATTAATAGATTAGAACCAAGTTAGGTGAGACCTGCTTTTTCTTCGCTTTTTGATCCTGAATCACATTCTTCATCTGAATAATCCTCATCATGGTTATGAGTAACACATCTGGGAGTAACTGGTCTAGGATGAGGAACTTGACTTTGAGAACGTTCCATCAACTAAAAAACAATTAATATTAATAAGGAATCTTCACTCAATAAAAAGAGATGCTTACTTTGTAAGATTTATTATTGTGCTCAGGTGATGAAGAATTTTCACCACCTAAAACTGAAAAAGTTCTTGATCGAGAAATCATTGGACTCTCTAAAACGAATCTCTGTTCGTGAGCAACGGTCGATTCATGAGGCATCTAAAATGAATAAATTAATTAAGTTAATTAAATTATTTAAAATTTTGGTTTTAATAATTTTCCCGTATATCTTTTAAGAATCCACCCACCATTATGGTGATAAGTATAGTCTAATAAACTTAGAAAAAATTGATTTTTTGGGTACTTTGCAAATTAATTAATTAATTAATTAATGTCAACCAGATTTTTTAAAATAGACGGACAGATAGTTCGACCATTTTTTTTAGAATTATGGGACGTCCAAACGTCTATTTCCGTTGAAAGCACCACATCGAATTTTTTAAGTATATAAGTATATATGTAATTTTTTTTTCTCGAAAATGACTAGAACGATTAGGATGGAATTTGGAGTAATTACTATTTCAGATGAGAGGAATTGATTTCACTCTGGGTCATCTTGGGGAATACATATTTAAGGTGTCGATATTTGATGGAACCTATTTATGAATGACATACCGTTAGGTCTTAATTGCAAAGATCCTTCTTTTGAAAGATCCCTATTATTGTCTCTTCTTGTCTTGTCCGAGCCACGATCAATTCCAGATATTATATATATATATAAAATACTTAAAGGAAAGTTTAAAGGAGGAAAAAGATTTCAGCCAAAACTCAAGGGTGCTTTGCACATTTTTTTCTTTAAGTGTATTTCACTGACAATAGGTTATTACCATCCTAGTTGAATAACAGATATATAAAAGCAATATTTTATTTTTGTTGAAATATTTTTTTCATTTTCTAAAATAACAAACAATAATTTTGAAAAAAAAATTGCAAGTGAACTAAAAATTTGTAATTTTTAGCAAAAATCTGTTATTCACCAAAATATATATTTTCTAAGATTAGTTTCTACCTATATAAATGACAAAAATATAATTTTTTTTTATAAATTCAGATTCTTGTCAAAAATATATTTCATTAATTATAGAATAATAACTGTGATATTTAATTATTTTCATTTTAGTCGTCCTGTCTGTTTGTATGTTTGTAACGCAGACTCCAAAACGTGTAGGCAGATTTTCGTGCAGTTTTTTCCATTATGTAGAGAATTTTTTGGAGGTGGTTTTAGACTATAATTAATTCAGATTAGTAGGGTAGAGGACTCCCATTTTAGGGGGTGGACACATTTGTGTAGGACGAGTTAATTTAACCCGTAAAATTGGATTTTTGGATTCTCCGTGATATAAATAAGTCAAAAATAACATTAAACACTTCAGGAGGCATATGTAAAAAAATGTTTGATACGAGTGAAGAAGAGTCAATTATTTAAAGGGAATAATTTATAAAAGATTTCTTTATTTTTAAACTTTCAATTTCAAATACGTCCAGGATAAGGACAAAATAATAACACAATTAATAAAAATTTTTCACCCCCTTAGTATAACTTTGAATTCAGATTCTTTCCATTATAAAAATTTGAAAAAAAAAAGAGAAAAAAAAAAAAAAAAATCATAAATGAAATAGAAAAAGAAGTTTGCCTTCCTCCTTTCTCTAACAAAAATCTAGCTACGCCCATGACTTACTGATACATTATAAAAAATTAATATACATAATTACCAACATTGCTGGGGCACGAAACATATAACTAAATGGATAATAAATCAAATTTAAAAAAGTAGCAGCATAGAGATCAGCATATCTAACAACTTGGGAGCTGAAAAATGTTTGCCGAGAACCAGATCTAAATAGAGAACCCATTAAGCCATAGGAAAGATCCATTTTATGCGTCACATCTCTTATTGATGCTCGGATGGCAGAAATATCAGGTTTTTCTTTAGTAGAGCTATCAAGATTCCTGAAAAGATTATTAATATTTCATTAATATTAAATCAATTAAATATAATTAAAATAAAAATATTGGCGCTCAAATTTGATATTTAGTTCAACAAGAGTTTCAAGAAAAATAGTCTAGCCGGCCCTAGTACTTTTTTAGTTTTAGGTGATTTTCTAAAAAACGGCTGTAAGGATTCTGATTAAAATTCATATATCTATGATAATCTTTGAAAGTACTAATGAAAATTCAAAATTATATGAAACCAACTTTATTTTTAATATTAGACTTTTTTCTCTCTCTAATGATTTTGATTAAACCTCCGTGGATGAATGAATCCAATACTCAGCCAAATTTTTCTTCTAATAATACCTATGTTCTAGGAGTGGCCAACTTGTTTATTCTCGAGATCTACTCTTCTACTAAATATAAAATGAGGATCTACCTATTGAATTATATACTAATATTTATTTAACAATATATGCAAAAAAATAAATTTATTAATGGGAAGTTGTAATCAGATTTTGTTCCAAATGCTCACGATCGACTAAAAATTGCTAAGCGGTCTAACTGTTGGCATCACCTGCAATAGTCTGTAGCCATTTCAAATTTTACACTTTTTGAGAGCAATAAAATATACATACATGAGGATGTAACTTACTTATACATTTCTCCAAGTTTAACATCCAAATTTTGTAATTCTTCAAACAACTGACATTTATCTGTCCAGACATGTAATTCTTGAACAAGTTCAGGAACTATTAAAAATGTTCGCCAGCCACGTATTTTTTTCGATTTGAGTATATCCCCAAAAATGTGATCTCCAATATAAAGTACATCTTTTCCTTTGGCCTCAATCAACTCGGTAAAAACATCACAAGAACCTTTAAGAAAATAATTTAGTAAGAAATAAAATTATTGAAAAGAGAAATAGCAACAACGATTAGAATAATAGTTACCTCCAGAATAGACTTGACCTTTTTGAAGAGGTCCTGTATGTGTTCCCATTTTAAGAGCACCAGTTGTTGTATTCACTTGTCGAAGAATTGTTCCTTCTCCAAAAAATAATGGTTTTCTAGCATCCACAACTATGGTATCAAAATAGGTTTTCCAATCTCTATGAGGTTCTTCTGGCTGAAATATTTTTATTTTATTAAAACTTCGGTAAAAAAATTTAATTAGATTTATATCGCCATCTTCTTAATTTCTTTAAATAATTCTTAAAATTAAAATTGCCGGCGGCCCTGGTCTAAGCGAAGAGAAACAGCCACCAGGATCAATGATGCCAACCAAGGCCAATTATGGCTGAACTTCGGATGGGATCCTGATGAAAAAGGATGTCAATCGGCCGCCAGTAGACACCGATAGAATATTTATAATTAATAATATATATTTTTTGAAGTCTAATGGCTACAGAAACCGAAAAGATTATAAAAAAAAATTAAATTAAATTTTCGTTCCTTGATTCAAAAATTTTCGTCAGACTATAATATACTGAAGAAATATTTTTCAAAAAAAAATTAAATATCTTTACTGCCCAATAAAACCACTATGTGTTCTTTATAAGATAATACGATAATACAACTAGAGGAAATTTGCATATTTTGTTTCCAATGGTTGGAGCAAGTGAGTTTTATAAAAGCAACTTAGCGTAAAATGTAATCTGCCAGGCAGAGGTCACATATGCTGTGATATGTGACCATCTTCACTTCCTCTTACTTATCAAACCCTCTCTCTTTAGATTCTTATTTACAGTTTACGTCTTCTTTAAAAAAATAGAGTCAACAGTGACGATATAAAATAAAAATAAATAAAAAGCAAGAATAATTACCCGAGCTCCATGTGGGAAGTCAAAGAGATAAGTCATAATTTTATCAGTGAAATTGTAATCACTATTAGTTAGGAGAAAAACTTTTGCTCCACTTTCTCTAATTCGATTTAGAAACATCGGAAGTCTCTCATCTTTTTTAACATATTCATCTAAATTCTGAATTGTTTTTGATTTCAGATCACCCTAAAAAATAAATAAAACAAATTATAATTAAAACAAAATGAAGATTATAAAAGGTTCTTTTTTTTTTTTGGATATCTGCCATTATGAGAATTCCATCAGTGAATTTGGCTGGGATTATGTTAACCATTACTGGTAATGAGGTCAAAACAAAGTTCGTTAAATCTATTGTGTGGATTGGAAAGTGAATTTGAAGCTTCTAAAATGTTATTCTATTTAATCTCTTAATTTCACTTATCTATATATGAAATATATAGTATAGCGTAATTATTGGGATCGCAAAAAATTCGATATCGAAATTATAACGGAAGTTATATGAGGTTCCCAAAATGGTCAGACTGTGTGTGTGTCTGTGTTTGCCTGTGTATGAACAAAATGTCTCAAAAAGGAAAAAATCATTTGATATTTAAATTTGAAATTTAATTTTTAATTTGTATCTTTGTCGCATGTGACAGAAAGAGTTCCAAAAAAATTGCCAACTACTAGTATTTAGTGATGTACTTTTTTCGTAATTTTTTAGTGTTTATTTTTTCTTCAAATTTCCTCTAACGATTTTTTTTGATTAAAATTCATATACCAATCATTTATTCGGTTGTTGCAAAAATAATGTTCGTTTTTAATGCAAAACTTTAAACACAAAAATCTCCAGATCTACTTAACCGTTTTAATCGAAGTAACAATCGTTTTGATCTATACATTTTTGCCAACATGATAAGATCTTATTAATGACTTTTACGAAAAAGTCCGGTTCTCAAGATTCGATGAAATCTTTAAACGCAACTTCGGCATCGGTCTGGTTTTTAATCACTCTCCTATTTAGAAAATTCGTTAAATGTGCGAATAAATGAAAATCACTCGGGGAGAGATCTGGTAAATAGGGCGGATGAGGCAGACTTTCGTATCCAAGTTCGTTCAATTTTTGCAGGTTGACCTGCAACATATGGACGTGCGTTATGATGAAGAAGATCCATCCTTTTCTGTTTATCAATGCTGGACACTGCTTTTGCAAAAGCTGGTGCATTTCATCGATTTCTCTACAGTACTTCTCGGCAGTTATTTTGTTTCACCCGGTTTTATTTAAGAAGCATAGTGGATTAAGCCTGCACAAGACAACCATACAGTCAACGTGATCTTTTTCGGGTGCAAATCCGACTTAGGTAAGTGTTTCGACACAGATAGATAGGAGAGGTAATGCCTTTTAAAATAATATATAACTTGTTAGTGTTGGGAAATAACTTGACAACATTTTTGAAAAACTTAGTAAAAAATGCATAACAAAAACGGACATTATATTTGAAATCACCGAATATTTGTTGATCTTTGAAATATAAATATTTCAACGCCCTCTCCCTCAAAAAAAAAAAAAAAAATGCTTTCCTTTTGTACTTTTTCAGGTTTTTTGTTTTAGAATTCTTCTAAACGTATTTTTTTAATTTTTTATATAAGTCTCTTCGGCATCTTGGGCCATATAGACTTTTAAACGATACAGTTTATCCAGGCATATTTATTTTGACCAATTGGTATCTAATTGATTTAAATGAATTTTCATCAGATTACCTGGGATCCAAACCAAAATCCCTTGGCTTTTAAGGATATCAATATTGACATTGCCACAATCTCTAACCTCTCGGCCACGAGGTGGGGATTTTAAGTTGTTTTGGCCTATTTTTTTTGAGCTCTTATCTAATATTCAAAAGAAAAAACTTTTTTGAATGAATGTTCGGAATGCTGCCAAATTTTCGCATATATTTGTTTTTAATTAAAAAATTTTGAAGATAAAATATGATAACTTCGAAGAGAAAAGAGGCTTAAAATAATAAATTTGAAACTGGAAGGATATTTTCAATTAGTTGAAGAAACAAAATACCGATTCCGGTTCATTTAAACAGTGGAAAATAAGGCATGACATAAATCAAAACTTAGAAAAAAGTTGCGAGAAATTGTAAAAAAGAATGAAAATAAAATCTATTTTTGACAATTTGTTTGATATTTTTTCTTAATTTTTCATTTGACTTCATTTTTTTGGACGGAAAAGAAGCAAATTTCCTGACTATTTCTGTCATATAATTTTTTTCTGGTTGGAAAAAATAGGACAATCAAAATTTTATACTAGGAAAAAGAGAACTGCACAAAAAATTTGGAGAGGATAGAGGGTAAATAAACAATAGTCAGCAGGTAAAAAAAATTTTTCCCTAAGTGTAGTGTTTCTCAACCTTTTTTACTATCTTCCTTTTTGTTAGTTTTGAAGTTGAGAATCGCTGTTTAAGGGGAAATTGGAAAACTAGCTTGGGATAGGTTCAGAAAAATGAATTAATACGAAAAAATTTCTTTAACAATGAAACTACAAATGAAATTTTTTTTAAAGATGAACCAATTTCAGTTTTCTTTGTCAAAAATCCTCGGCATTGCGACAATGTATGCTTCCGATAGAGATATAATTTTGTATAATATTTAATTTTCAAAGAAATTTGAAGGAATTTAATTTTTTCATGATCCGGAACGATATTTTTAAGAATGCAGAACAATTATAATAAATGTTATTCCAGTTTAGACTAATTCATTTCAAGTCCTGATGTTGAATAATAAAAAAAAAGAAATAAAATATAATACCTGTATGTGCACCCAGTCGACAGCATTGCGCACATCCTGGAAGATGGATTTGAACGACATACAGAGATCGCCCGCTTTAACACCAATTTTCTCGCGTGTGTATTGTGGTGAATTTGTAAAGAAATCAATGAGACAAGCCAGCATATATGTCTCAGGCAGATTGAATAATGTGTTTTGTACGTAGACACGACTCTCATCCAACTGCAGAAACTTGTTCGGGTATAATTCATAAACTTGGGATCTAAAGGTGTTTTTATTCATAATCATCAAAAATATCAATAATTTTGATTTATTATTATCATTTATATTATTTTTGTAATTTTAAATATGAACTTACGGTTTAAGGAATTCAAAGCCATGAACACAAACAAGAATATTGCCATATGCGTCAACTTTTAATAAATTGCCATAAAGAGTGTCAAACCAAAGGCCTCTAAAATAAAAAAATAAAATTATTTATGTATTTTCTTTAACAATTAAAGAAATATTCTTAAAATATTTCTAAATTCAAAAAAAAAGTTAGGTTATTAAATAATGAAATGAGCAATTGCGAAAACAAAAAAATAAAACGGCAAAAGGAGGCAGTGGCTAAGACAGATTAACGGATCCAGACAACAACAACTCAGGTTCGAGTCCGGCTTGCTATAAAAAATTATTTCAAATTTGCCAGAGGAATCATGTTGTAGGAAAGTGAGAAATAATATCATCCCCAACAATTTAATGTCACAAAGGGCCCAGTCGAGTGGCATAAGTATCTGGTTCTCCCAAATCTAAGGGGGATCCGATCTATATCAATCCATCCCATCCAAAATAAATCGTCAGGAAATACTGGGGCAAGAGGGCATAATATACCCTATAACCTATAACCCTATAAAAATATAAGATAAAATCTAAAAGGGGAATAATGATCCCTCCCCATATCCAAAATAATTTTTATGTATAAAAAAATAACAAAAACTTTAGGATAGAATTGATTTTATTTACGAAATTAATCAGAAAATTCAAATAATGCTAATTAATCAATTTGAATAAAAAAATATAAATTAAGATAGACCTAATACTCATAACAATAATCGATTTTTTTTCTATAATCACAAATATCTAATTATTTAATGCATCTTTTCTAAACTTTACCAAGGTCTTAGAAAGCATTAAAAAATAAATGTTCTTAGAGAATGTCATATCTCTGAATGTTTTTTTGGCTTCAAGATTATAAAAAGACATACATTTTCAATTTTATCTTAATTAAAATAAATCTGACCTGACAGGAAAAGAAGGATCGTAGTCAAATTCGAGGATTTCCGAAGGATAGCCCATCGCCACCAGCCGTTCTTTCACTAAATTGAAGCCTAATCTTTCATAATGAGGTGATTTGTATTCTGGAAAAAAAAACATTACAAACTTCAATTTTAAATAAATAATAATAAAATATTATTTTAAGATAATAAAAGTTGGATTGATTCGAATAATAAATATAAATGCTGTACTTCATATAATGATAAAAAGAGAAAATAATATATTTATTCTCTTCCAAAGAGAATTGATTCCTTTTGAATTATCTCTATAGAAATACTTTATGTAATGATGTTTAAAATTTAACCACTTACTGAATATAAATGATAATACTGCTTCCGATCTATGGGGGTTAGAAGTGTGAACAATTAAGTTGATTTGAAAAATGACTGTGAAAGGCCAATTGTTAACATACATAATTTTAAAAGCTGGGTAAGAGATGTGTTCAAATCCTAGTTCTATAAAAATTTATTAAAACAACTGATATAAATGAATAACTGGATAACAGTACTGATAATATTAATAGGTAAAATATAATTTTTTAAAGTCCTATGACTAAAAACGATATTATTTTATTTATTTATAAATAACTAAGCCTTTAATATATCACAGACATGGATTATATTTTGATTTCAATTTAAGAACAAACAATAAAAAAGTAAAAAACACATCGTATTTTAATATTTTGATTCACTATTTACTAACATCTATTATAGCGTTTTTATTTTAAATGCGTATAAAGTTATTTTTATTTTTTTGTTTATAAACTAAAAGAAAAATATTATTAGAACGGTATTTAAATAACAGAAAACAGTGAGTAGTTCATTTAATTTCAAGGAGCATGAATGGGGAAAAAAAGAACTATATGTAGAATCACTCAGATAATGTCTAATGTACCTCAACATTCCTTGAAAGTGAATTGTTTAGCATATTATCATTATTAAGATAATGCTCATTATGTATCGATATTAGATAGTTAGATAGGACAATAGGCAATAATTCCTAAGAATATATGATTTCTATGCTTTTGGGGAATTTGATAAAATTAGAATTTATAGAAAAATTACAATTTTGATAGATCATATTGCTCTTATTAATTCCTAAGTGTGAGATCGGCACAAAAGATATAATATAGTAAAGATATGGTCTATCGTGCGGGCTGACACCGAGTAAAAGAAAAGTATTAATTAGAGAGCCATAGGATATAAGAGAAAGTCTCTTCACATTTTTCGATTATTCTCAAAAGTAATTTCTTACTTTTCTGAACAGCGGCATCTTTTCAACTTTTTGTTGTTGAATCCTAAAATATCCTTATAGATAAGATCTTATGGATCAAAAAGTGCTTTAGATTTCTTAGTGGTTGAAGAACATATGCTTTTGTAAAATTAGTTCCAAATCGTTAAATCGAAAGATCAAAGAATATTTAAAAAACAGGAACATTAATGATCCTGCGAGAGTTGATTTAAATAAGCTTCTCTCAAATTATATATTTAAAAAAAAAAATAGATTTATAGAAAAGCCGAAATCCAGAGTAATTCTCTGAAAACAGTGATAAAATTTTCTATCAATAAAGACATCAATCACATTAACAGAAGAAAAAACTTGTTAGATAAAAAATTAAATATATTAAACTGTTAAATAACTTTTTAAAATATTTTGTTAATGGGGGCGAACCAATTAGAAATTACTTATTAATTAATATTTCCAATGATTTGAAACCCTTCAAATGCATGCACAATAAATTGTTTGGAGTAACAATAATATCCCGATCATTTAACGGTTGAATATTGTTCCTGGAATAAACCTATAAATTAGCGAAAGAAAAATTGAATGATAGTATTATAAGAAAAATAAGATAACACTGACATATTAGAAATTCCTTTCAAAAGAGATTCTTTTAAGATTTTTTCAAAATAAAATGACCTCGAATTTAATTAAACAAAATCTAAATTCCTTCTGATAATTATCTTACACTGAACCAATGGAAAAAAAGAGAGAAGCAGAAAAATATTATTTTAAATATATAATCGCTACTTCAAAATTTTAACTAGTACGGAAATTAATCTGAATAAAATAGTAGATGAAACAGAAATTGGCAGCAGCTAGCGAATTCAACCTACACGATCCGATCAGAAATATCCTT
>JAAAKE020147148.1:0-12973 GCA_010014785.2 Anisolabis maritima | reverse complement strand
TTGCATTTTTTGATTAAGAACACTACCATATGTTAATTATCGGATAATTCAAAAATGTTTCTTATTTTTATTGTCCATTAGCATTATGGAGTTTCAATATGAGGATGACGATAATTGAAGACAGCCGGTGTAGGGAGGCAATGGAACACATGCCCTTAGTCAAATGGATAAGTTGCACCCTTTTTTTGGGTAGACGCATCGAGGAGGAAAGCAATCGTGTTGATATTTTGGGAAATATAATATATTAAAAAATTGCATAATCCCATAAGATAATTAATTTTCAAAATTTGGAGGTATGTGTCTTGTTAAACCCTTTTTGCCGACAAGGTTTGAAAAGCAAAATCAAAAGGATTCGATTTATAATTTTGCTTAATTAAAAAAAAATCACGACATCGGTGTTTTATTTTGGCAAGTTATTTTAATGAAATTTAATTCTATAGACAGACCAATAAACATTCCTCGAGCAGAAAAGCAATTTTCTCTACATTTTGAAAATAAAACAGAATATTACAAGTATTAGATCGCTAATCACTTTATATTAATAAATATTTTCAAAACTGTTTCCTAACCCTGGTATTGATATAAAAATTAGATTTCCTTAGACAAAATGAATTTTAAGATTTTATGATGATGGGAAAAATATGAATTGTTATAATATGTCGCCAGGGATTTAATTATTTTATATTAAGATAAATTTCTCGATTATAGAGAAAAGCTAATTGGCTCTTATATAAATGTAGAGAGGAATATAACAGGATATTTACGAAATTACTAAGTGGAAACAAAAAGGAATAAATACGTAATTAAATTAACACTTTTTACTTTCTCTTATCTATATATGTAATATATAATGAGAAAGTATTGCGATCGTAAAAAATAGATGTTGAGATTTCAACAGAAATATATGTTTTGAAGATCTCAATGATCTCTATAGGTGTGCCTGTGTGTGTACAAGATCTTTAAAAACGAAAAAACGTACGAGTGTGAAATTTTCTAATTAAGCTAGGTACACTTGTCATATGCACTTCGAAGCTTTTGAACAAAATCGGCTAACGAGCACTAGTACTTTACTGATGTACTTTTTTAGTTTTTTTTATTTTCTTAAAATTCGCTCAAACGATTCTGATTAAAATTCATAAATCAATAAGTTATTAAATGATCTTTGAAATGTATGAACCCTTATTCCCACCCTCTTCTCCGAAATTCTTTGAAACCCCCTTTATTATTGTATGTTTTAGGTTTTTTGTAATTTTTTCTTAAACTACTCTAAAGATATTGATTAAATTGGCTGTACATATAATAAATTAGATAATATTTAAGATGTAATAATCAAATAGTGCTGGGCCCTAATTTTGGATTTTAAGTTTCCCATAGAAAAGATAGAAAGACCCGTTGCCATGGTAACAAAATATAAATATTTTTAAATCCAGTTTGATAAAAAACGGAATTTAATTGGCAATTTAATTAATTTAATTAAATTTTTTTTATAATTTAAATAATTGATTAATACACACAAATGAAAAATCTCCAAAAATGAAGATGATGATAAAATTGTGAACGAACTTCCGAGGGGATCCGGTGCAAAAAATCTGGTATGACAGGACATCACTCAGCTTTCCTTACCTTAGGGAAGAGAAAGTTGTGTGATATGGGGCCGACACTTCAGATTTTTTGTTTTCAAAATACTTAGGAATTTAGTAGAGCTATTTGATTAATTTTATATAAATTTTACAAGTATTCTTATTTTCAATAGGCGCATAGTCAATAGATTGAATTTCAGTTTGTATTATTATTATTTTTTTTTAATATTGTGAAAAGGAAGTCTTTATATCAGGCTCTCTTTGATGCATCCTAATGAGCGTTTTTACATTCTTTTTTGTCCAGAGATTTTTATTGAAATATGAGGCCGAAATATACATCCTTTGTCGGACGTTCATGCTTTGCAAGCAATTATTTGTCTTGTTTTTAGTAAATATAATATTTAAATATATTTATAATATAAATGAATTTAATTCGTTATTAAAATTAGAATCCCTTTAATATTAAAATGAAAATTAAATGTTCAACATTATAATAAAATATATACCTTAAAAATTTTCATTAATTTACATAAAAATAAATATGACAGCAAAAAAATTACTAGCAACAACCAGTGATTAATACGACACTACTAAATAAAAATAACTCAACTTTTAAATAATTTTATATACATTTTTAAGCCTAACAAACTTAAAAATTTATTTATTATCAACATTGAAAAACATCATCTTCAAGATATTATTTCTATTAAACAAGAGAATAAAAATTATTAATAAACTCACAGGGTCTTTTTCATTTTTCAAAAGTAATTTTATGTATCAAGAGAAAAATTAGAATTAAATTTCTTGCATGTTGCTTAATATTTGATTTCTATATTTTAGAGTCTGGAAAAATGACAAATTATGATTACGTCTTTATTTATTTATGAATTTGTATTTGTCTGGACTTCAATACAATACATCATTTTTTATAGGAAATCAACACGAATGTCTTTCAAATTAACATAAATCAAAAGTTCACTTTTTAATCATTTCAAACATTTGTTTATGTCACTTTACGCCTTAGGATTAAATTCTATTCAAGTTAATTAGAGAATTTAAAAATAATTATAAACAGCAGAAGAGGTAAAGCAGTGGACAATAAATAATCAATTCTATCATATCCCCCCTCAAGAAGAAAGTCACTACAATTCTAGAAAAGTTAAACTTCAGAATATATGTTTAGGCTATCAGTCCTTCACAAATATAAATGAAAATAGAAAAATGTTTAAAATTATTTATTTTTAATTTATAGGAAATGAATCCAAAGAGAGAAGAAAAATACACAAAACAATATTTGATCAATAGATTTTAATTATTCTTTCTCCAAATCAACATAAAAACTTTTAACTAAAAATAAAAAAAAAAATTACCTTAAAAATAATTTAATAAAATAAATAAATAAAGTCTGGATTTTTATGATTGACCACTTCTTTTTTTTGCCTTTTGATGGATCAATATATCAACATAGTGTTCATTTGCAGAATCTTTGAATTTAATACTTGCATCTGACCTTTGGCTAAATAAAGAAAGCTTTGAGTTCTTATTTAATTTAATAGAGGTCAAGCAAAAAAGTTTCTTATAAATAAAGGGCTTTTAGCAACTAATTTATTTTTTATTCAAGAATTTAGCGAAACGATGCTGAAACTTTCACATCTTTAACTTATGATGAACTTCACATTTTAGTTAGTCTTTTAAATAAAGAGATCCTCTTCGAAAACGAGTCTCTTTGCGTTAACATTTGCAACTCCTACTTAAATGCTCTAGCTCTGTATCGAGATTCGAGTAAAAATCATATATAAATTTTCTTACTGATAAAAGAAAATGCTTTAATTGATATTGTATATTTATTTATTTGCATAAATATTGGCTGTACATCAAGAAAAATTCCAAAATAGTGTCACACTACAAATTAAAATTTATACAAAAAATACAATACATTTTTAACTACACAGTCTTAATGTTATAAAAGAGAAAAAGCTTTTAGGGCATTAAAAAGAGTTTCGCCAAAATAAATTGAAAAAATGAGGCACTCGCGGGAGTCGAACCAACGTTCTCTCGTGTTTTACGCCCGTGGGTGTTTTAACCTATAAACTAAGAACCTCTTACGAATTTAAGATTTTCAGTTGACTTATAGAGACAGAAATAGAGAAGGAAACAATTTCGAATTCACACTTCTAAATCGTCCTGTTGCCAATCGGTTAGATTATTAGGCTATCCGCCGTCCTAATAGTTTACATACAGAATAATAGAATAGTAAAATATCGTACAGTAAAATATCAAAAAATCCCATATACCATAAATAAAAATTCAAATAATATATTAATTAAATTAAATGATTAATTGATAAATTAAAAAGGGCTTAAAAGGACAGGAGATCATTGATTTATAATATTCGAAGTCTCTTGAATTGAAATATGTTAAGTCCTTTGTCAATGAAAATGAAAAGCTCGGTAGTTAAGCAACCAGAAGTAATTGTTTTTAAAATTATAATTAAGCTATCTTAGTATAATGATCTATATATGTGAAATTTTAATATAAAAGTTAAATAATTTAATTGACTCTTTTCCTATTGTTACTTAAGCCTAAAAGAATATTTTTAGAATTGACAAACACTCTCAAAATCTATTTTCAAAAGTCCTTATTAATTCTTTAAAACAAAGTTATTTTTTTCGGAGTGAGCCCGTAAAGTTTATAATATGTAGGAGAATGAAGTTAACTAAAAAAAAAATTAAATTAAAAAAGAAGACCTAATTTCTTTTTATAATACAGGTATTTTCCATATATATAAGAAAGAGAAAGACCTGCATTGTTTAACAAATAATTATTTGATGGCTAATTGCATTTTTATCAAATCTTTAACAATCTTTAAATAAAAAATATCCAATTCTAGCGCAAGGAAGCAAGAACCCTCCTCAATAAAAACTCAAGAAAGTTACTATGCAGACTACTATCTATTTTAGACATTAAAAGACTCAAATATAACGTCTCACTAATCATGTCAAATATCCTAAAAAGTGATTGTTATAACCACCTTGAAATCAACTAGAAATGGAATCAGAATTTTGGAAATAAAAAAGGCATGTTGCTCTCTCTCCTTCATATCCTTGAATGTATGTGACAACGGAATATTAAAGATATTTTCAATTTTTGTTTATTTCAATGGTGTAACTACCCTGAGTCAAAGGAGAAGTCAATTGCCTTAGGGTCTTTCAAGAAAAAAATCTAGCATGCCTAAATGTGGATTAAATATTAATAAAGAATATGGAAATGAAAATTCTCCGAAACAATGTACTCACAAAGAGAAAATGTTACAAGAAGACAAACGGAAATTAAGATCTCAAAGAAGGAGAAGATGGAGGGGGATGGATATGTCAATTTTAGAGGAAATAAAATTCACAAAAAGAAGGGGCCGTTTTTTTTAAATATATTAACTGAAAAAATTATATATTTTTTGGTTGGTCAATTAATGATTAATGTCATCGAAAAGTTTAAAATAAACCCAAACAGTTTCTGGTTCGATGAACGTTTGAGAGTAGAGCATGTAAAAGACAGTTTATTTAATGCGTTTCTTTACAAAGAGCTACCTTTGAGGTGAAAGAAAGGGTGGCCCTCCCCCTTCTGGGCACAAACGTACGTCACAAGCCAGCAAAAAACCTCTCAAATGTTGTTTCATTTCTTTAGGGAAAAAGATCCATCGGCAGTCAATAGATATATAACTATAACCAAGTTGCGTGCAAAGATTTTACTCTTAAACTTTTTTTTTGAACATTTCAAAACAAAACTAAATATTGGGATTTATTATACCGGTAAATAAGTTAATTACAAACTGGCTCTATCTAACATAAACATAAACCTGGCATTCCATTTGTGGTAAAAAATTTTTATCTGAAAAATTTATATCTTTACTCGACATAACAATAATATATATAAATGAAATAAATCTATATAAATAAAAAATAATGGAACACTCTATACCAAATAATTTGTTTATTTTTTTAAGAGGCCGTTTGATTATTGTGAATAATACTTTTAAATGTGAAATAATAAGCAAGGAGCCCAACAGGTAAGATTCGTTACTAGCCTCGAAAAAGAAACGCCGCTTTTTTAAAAAGTTTAAAAACAAAAATTTAGAAATTCATTTAACATTTTTAGACTCAAATAGATATAATCAAATTACACTTTAGCTATCAAAGAAATTTAAATTAATCTTTTTCAATATTTTCCAATTGAAAAAAATTTAATTGTTTTCTCTCATAATTTCAATAAGAAATGTTTATTTTAATAATAAATTAAAAAATAGGCAACGAAATTTCCCAACCTTCTTAGACATCGCTAACCGTATTCTATGGGAAAATAAGATGGCCGCTCTTCAACACTATCGATTATGCAAGTCAGTCATGTTGATTTTTATTGTTATGTTGTTTGTATACATAAATATCTTTTCATTAATTGAATTTAAAATATTATACCGGCTACCAATTAATATAAATAAATAAGGACTCTAGATAGCCCCAGATGCTTAAAATGATTTTTTAAAATTTAATTTAAGAAAAAAAAGTCAAAGGGATTAAATAAAATCCCAGAGTTTTCTCTCCATGATGACGTCTCTTTATTATACCCAATTTTTTTTTCTTTTTTTTTTTAGAATAAATCCGCTTCTACTTAACTGATTGTTATGAAAACTTGTTCAGACCTGAAAACAAACATCGTAATTATTTTGACTGAGTTTCAAAAGATTTGGCTAAGCGGATGCTGAGAAAATCATGGTTCGCCCCCCGAAAATTTTAATTCCTTTTATGTACTCCTCTGGCTATAACATTGTCAAGTTTCACCCTTTTCCCATTAGTGGTTCCAGCGATATAGGCGAAAATAAAAACTACACAGACACAAATACGAAGATTAAGATTTTTTGAATTTTGGAGTCCATTTGAATTGAAACGTATAGTTATTTTTAAAAATTGGGGGGGTAAAAATTTTTATGGTCATAATATTTTCCATTTACTATTATTATGTATTATTATATAATTATAATAGTGTTGGAAAGTAAAATTATTATATTCTATTGCTTCTTATGCGGACTAGAGTTGTTTATACAATATGATATAGGTTTCAAAAAAACTAATCATTGTAGTTTTAATTAACAACATAAAGTTAAACTTGGCATACATTCCATTTGTGGTAAATTTATATTTGAAAAATTTATTACTCTATTCGACAATTTATAATTTAGATATATTCCATCACATAAAATTTCTCAACAGGATTCTTGAAAGTCGGGTTGGGTATTGTAATATCGTACACTTAATCAAAAAGTGTGACTGGAATTTCTGAGAGCAGAACTAAACGAAATACTAATTAATAAGATAAAATCAAGGGCGTCGATGAACTATTTTTTAGGGAAGGTCAAAAATGCCAATAAAACTCTAACTTTTATTTAAAAATAGTCCCAAATTTGCTAACTTAATCTTACGCATTAAGACCAATTGCCAAATAATGTCATGGGATTCATAAATTAGTTAATCTTAGGTTGCTGGAAAGTAGGCAAACCAAATAACCAACTCACTAATGAATTTTTGATTAATTGCTCCAGAACTCCTCTTAAGCGGACCAGGCATGCGTTGTTGGTAAATCTCCCTAGAAATGGAATATATAGATGGAACGATAATTTAAAAACTTATCTTAAAACCTCTTTTTTAAAGGCTCCATTAAAATAATAAAACAAATTTGGTCTTCTTGATTATATTTCATGTTAGTGTTAGTTTAGTTCTTTAAAAATTATAAAAAATATCTCCTATAATTCAAATGAAAAAGTAGATAAAGAGTCGTAGAGGTCGGTCATAGTTATTAAACAAAAGTCGGATATATATATTTAATTTATCTCTCTCGCTCACTCTAAGAGATAACCATCCTCCAATTGGCAAGTAAACAGTTTTTTCACATGCAAATACATAGGAGATGAATCGATAAAAGGCAATGCATGAGAGACCCATGCGGTTTCACAGTCTAAAGTTTGAGCTTCATTAGTTTCATGGCAAATCTGCTCCAGCGACGTCTAACTCCACCATTTGTAGGGAAATGCTTTTATTTTGTTATATGTCACAGAATCCACTGGCGATATATATGCTCATGGGCTTAATTCAAATGAAAAGGGGAAGAAGGATACATTTTGAGTTTTTTTTTTTTTTTAAAGCTTAAATGAGGAAGTCAACTTGATATCACTTCTGAACGTGTCTTAAAATCGAACATTTATTTTTCATTTGACGTTGACATTGAAACCCTTTATATTTTTTGAAATCTCTTTCTTCTATAAAAAAAAATCAATTGTTCTATATAATTAAATATATCATTTTTTTTATAAAAATACTTTTTTTAAATTTGTTTTCATGTACCCTGCACAGCACCAATCCACTCTCTATATAAATTACTCTAATGGGGGGATCTTTAACTTCTCCTTGAAGTGATCTTTAACTTCTCCTTGAAGTGATTTTTCTAAAAAGACTTTAAAGATGTTATAATTATTAAATAAATTAGTTTATATTTTTCAGTTTTTTTTGTTTTGATTTAATTTTATTAAATATACTTAAATAATTTTTACTTTCTCTTACTTATATATGAAATATATAGTGAAAAAGTATTGCAATCGCAAAAAAAATCAATGTCGAGATTGCAACCGAAATACATCTTTTAAGGTCCCTTGGTCTGAAAAAATGTGTTTCGCAAAATGGTCTGTTTTCGGAGGTATGTGAGAACAAGATTTCTCAAAAACGAAAAAACTTACGAGGCTAAAATTTTATATTTAAGATAGATACCTTCGCAGGCAAATCGAAGCTTTTCAATAAAATCTGTTAACTGGTACTAGCACTTTAGTGGTGTACTTTTTGAGTTTTTTATTTCGATTTTCTCAAAATTTGCTCTAACGATCTTGATTATAATTCATACTACATTTATTTATTAGATGATAGGATAAGATAATCAAGTTATCTCGAAACGTTTCCGAGATCGATAAGCAAATAAAGGCTTTTATTTTGGCTGAGCCCACCCTTCTTTCAGTTTCATACAGCCACCAAATCTTTTCTATTTGAAGTACTGCAGCTCAACATCGTTAATAACTAATTACAATGAATTAAAAACACCTCATCGGGAAATATGGTGATCATCTCAACAACGTGATACGTGAGCTGACCAGATTCATCAATAAAATACAAAAACTCAATAATAGAATTTATTTCTTAAATAGATGTAACACAACATTACACCTAAATTTCTTGATTATAACCTCAAAAACATTATTGATTTATGTGTTAGATCTAAAAATAGCTTTGCTTACAACATGTTTTCTAACTTTAAGAGATGCGTGCTCAACCTTGAGATTAGAAATGCTTATAGACAATCAAAATATCTTGAAGGCGAATGCTACCCAGCCACTAGTGCCAACTCAGTTCCTTTGAGACTAGAGTTCTTAAGGATTGGTTTAGAAATAAAAATAACAATTTTTATAAAAAATTCCATGAAAATATTTTAAAGAAATTGAACAAGCTCATTACACCTGGGTCCATGAACAAGTGGTTTGTCAATATCATTAAAATCCAGCTCCCAATTATGTTCAAATCTTCCTTAATTTAGAACCCAAATTTGGTTTGACGCCATCCAACAAAAATATTATAGACAATATAATCAAATGTATAAGTGACATTTGAACATATTTTGAACAATTCTAAGATGGAACAAAGATCTGTTCATAGAGTGGCCAATATTTTTTTAAATTATAAAACTGGAAAAAACATAATCATGTTTCGAATGCTTTTATAAGCGATGTGAATAAAACTTTTTCTTTTCTAATAAATCATCCCGAAATTATGTTTTTACAATCGGAGCAATCCAAAATTTTAGTAATTACCATAAAAGATTCATATATTCATAATAAGAAAGAAATACTGGCAGATGGAGAAACATATGGACCTTTTTCTTATGACCCCATTAAAAACAGGTGAGAATAAATAGAGGAGTATCAACAAGATAACATGCCAGACAAATTAACTGCCAAATCATTGTCTTGCAAAAATTCTCACAACGCTAGAATATATGGGCTAGTAAAAATACACAAGGGCAATTACACTAACCACCACTTTAGACCTGTTATCTCTACCATCAATTACCCAAATTCAAAATTATCTAAACATCTAAGGCAAACTCTAAAATATTTGTTATGTAATGATGAATTTAGTGTAGAAGATTGGCCACGCATACAAAATTACACCACTCTTTCTCTCTCGAAATTTAAAGATGCACTAGATTTATGTTGTTCTTCAAATTATTTTACATTTAACAACCAAAATTATTTACAGCGTCAAGGCCTTCCAATAGGTGGGCCTTAAGCACCATTGCTGCTGACTTAGTTTAGTTTCAAAAAGGTTTTATCTTTCACATGATAAAGTTTTAAATTTATTGTTTTATCTACAATATGTAAATGACAGTCTATCCTGTTTAAAAGCAGATGAGTTGAATGTCATTATAAATAAATTTAATTCATTCAATGCAAAAATAAAATTCACTCATGAAGTAGAAATAAAAAATACATTTTTTTGAAACTAACTAATATTAAGAAGGACGGATCACTAAGTCTACATATACAAAAAAACCCAACACCAGTAATAGATTGATAAGCTACAGTTCTAGTGTGCCTTCACTTATAAAATGAATACTTTGAATTATTTCGTGAAGCGTATTTCCACTTTATCTGATACAGTAATTGTTAATGAAAACTTGAAGGTGTTTTATAAGATGGGGCAAAAAAATGGTTATCCCAAGTCACTAATCAACCGAGTTGTAACACAATGTGAAAACAGGGTGTCCAAATTACATGGAAGCAAAGAAATAACTGATAAATCCCTCTTAAATATTATTCTGTTTCCTAAATTCCAGGAGTCACAGAAAATATGAAAAAATTATTAAAAGAATTTAATCATATTAGCACCAAAATCCAACGACACATTGATGTTTTTTATATAACACAAAAGACAAAATTATTTTAGACAAACAGACTGGAGTTGTATATGCAATTAAGTGCCTAGATTGCCCGCATCCTAGTTCATATTACCTGGATCAAACGGGGCGTAAATTTTCAATCTGCTGGGCGAAACATAAAAGTAATGTTAAAAATAAAAAAATGCTACAGCTTTAGCCGTCGACAGCTTGGAGAAAGCTCATAATTTGGATTTTGATAAGGCAAAGATAATCGCGAAAAAAACAACACAGACAAAAGATTAGTGGTAGAAAATGTTTCATTAAATTGTATGGAGATAAGGCCATTAATTTCCTGATCGATTGTGAGAGTCTGGGCAGTAACTATGATGTTCTGTTTCAAGGCTGGACGAATGAATGTTATTAATTAATGAATAATATAATATCAAAATTTATATGTTATATTTTAATAAAATTGAAATTAAAAGAAGACAAAAAATAATAGAAATGATTTAAAAAAGAAGATAATAAGAGGAGAGAGTAATATTTTCTCTTTTAATATTTAAATTTTATTTGAACGTCTTAGCTGGTCCTAAAATAAAATAGAATATAAAATTTAATACATCCATGTATTTATATCATATTGATACTATTTTCTCTTACAATCACAAATTCGCTCACGATTTTGATTAAAATTCATATATCAATTATTTATTCGATCATATTTGAAATGTATTAACCCTTATCGACCCCGAAATTGTGTGCAGCCCACTTTACTAATATACGTTTTAGTTTTTTTTGAATTTTTCTTAAACCATTTTAACGATTTTGATTAAATCGGCTCTACATATAATTAAAGATCATTTTTAAGATTTATTAATCATTTTCAACTCAAAATAGTGTGAGACTTTCAATTTACATGATGGCCTACGCGCACCTCTCTTACTCAATTGACTGGGTGGCCTCTGTCATCTTTTGGAAAACAAATAAAATGCGAGTCATGAAATTCTCATTTATTAAACAAAATAAATCTAAGTTGGCTGTACATTGAACGGCTACCCAGGGACCCGACGCAAAAAATTTGATGTGACAGCACATCATTCAGCTTTCCTTACCTTAGGTAAGAGGAAGTTGTGTGATGTGCGTTGAGTTACACCGGATTTTTATTAAATACAATACACTTGACCAGAGAATAAATGATATATATTACCTATTATTTATTTTATTTATTTAGAGATAATTTCCCTCTCCTTTTTGGGGCTTGAATATATATAATACATTTGAATTCACATATTGCATATAAAAACAGTGAAAAGAGCCATATATGCAATTTTTAAATTCTTTTTTCAGAACTTTTGAGGTCACTTAATAGTCTCCAAAACGCACCATTATCTCTTGTCCTCTTAGGTCGTTTGCCAGTCTTTCTCTATCTTCTATATATCTATAGACATATACTATATATATATATATATATACTTTCCCTTTTTCCGCCGCCATTTCTGCCACTCATCGCTAAGTATTTCGTCTATTGTCTCGCAGTTGATGACATGAGGCAGTGACTCTTCTTTCTTTTTCTTTACATGCGGTTTCGCATGTTGTCTCTCGTCCATATTTTCTTCGTCGTTTCCGCTTCTTATCCATGTCCATGTTATTCTGTCTTTTTCGTTGATATCCCTGTTAGTCAGATAGTCTTCTGTCCTCAATGTCTTTTTTATGTGTTTGTAAAAATAGTTGAATGTCATTGTCTTTTCTTGTCAATACATTAAAATGCATAAAAAATATTAATGGTGCCAATAACATATGTTCGGGAGCCATGGATGAAAATTTCCAAGTAGTCAAGGGAGAAATGCGGGATGGGAAGCCGATTTTAGAGCTGATTGGCCAATTAGTCGTCCATGCTCTGAACCCGAACTTTTCAAATTCGCTAAAAATTTTATTTATTTGATGAAAAAGAATTGAGATAATACTAGAATTAAGCACTTATTATAATTTTTTATAACCCACGCTATTATGATTTAAAATAAAATATATTTATTTTGACGTTTTAAAAGGAAGTAATATTCCATTCCTATTGGAGGTGCTTATAAAGCTCTATAATCAAGAAACATATTTCTTTTAAAGCAAATATTTTCATTTTACTCTTTTATATCAAGCTTGTCAATTCTTTTAAATAAAAAAATGTTTACCACTTCCAAAACCCATTGAATTAAAACGATTTTACTTTTTAGATGGGTAACACAAAATTTTCGTTTGAGTTTCATTAAAAAATAGATTATCAACCATTCCTGTCTTATTGAATAAAATGACGGAAAATAAAAATCGTTTAGGAAAAGCAAATGGATTTTTAATACAAGAGGATTTCATGCTTTTTTTAAAACATTAATATTATTAAAAAAATATTCCATTTTTATAATTAAATTAAGCAGAAGACA
>JAAAKE020147137.1:0-12973 GCA_010014785.2 Anisolabis maritima | reverse complement strand
TACGAAGAAGCCAAAAATTGGGTCGGTTCTTGGATCGCCTCAAAAGACGAGGAATTTTTTAAACGCGGAATTCGTATGCTACCTGAAAGATGGGAAAAGTCGTAGCCAACGATGGACAATACTTTGAATAAAATACATTCTTCCAATTTCTCTGAATAAAGCTTCAAAGTTCCAAAAAAACCCTCAAAACTTATTTGTACACCCAATAAAATCCACTACACACTTGACAAGAGACGCAGCCTGTCTCGCTCTCCACAGTTTTTCATCCAGCCGCTCAAGTCGTCTGCACGTCCTAACATCTGTCTCAGTCCGAGTGGCGGGCTCAGCAGGAAGTAGAGACGGACCGGCCGAATATACAGCACAGTTGATCGCCCACAGGTCTGAAATCTGCGAAAGCAGGCCATTTATTAGTGCCAGTTGTTCTGGCTTCAGGGGGAATATTCGATTTATGTTCCCTCTTCCTCGGTCCAGATCATTGGCGTCGTCGGCGGAAATGGTACTGACCGACGGGAGAGACTAGCGATACAGAGATCGCCTAAAGCTCGATCTTCTGCATTAATGTCTTCCCCCCGATCTCCGCGGAGCGTTTACCTATCCTTGTCGACGAAGGTAGGTCAAGTAATCCCGAAGATTTTGAGGGATCAGATTACTCAGCTCTGGATGCATCCCACACCAGTCCTGATGCATCCGAGCCATGTAACCTCGCTCCGCAGGATTGTTGCTTTCGTAGCATCTCAGCAAGTCATATCGGAGTCGGACCGTCCACTCCACCTTGGTCGTTGTTCATTGCCGGGTCGTTGTAATATTCGTACTGTTAGGTCTGTTAGAGTGTTTAGAGATTATTGTGACAAAAATTATCTGTTAGGAGGACTGGGAGAAGGTGTTGAAGGGGTAAGTTAGGGGAGAGTGTTTAGAGATTTACCACTCTGCAAGGATCCGTGATCCTTCCAGTATGGCGTTTGCCAAATGGTTTGGCCTCGGCGTCTTCGGCTATCCTCTTGACGGCGTCATGCTGGTGGCTCTTCATTCTTGAAGTGAACCGGATGTTGAAGTTTTCGATGACCTCGCCGAGACTTTCCAATACAAGTCCAACCAGGATTTTGGCGTTGCTGATGTGAGCTGATGAGTATGGAAGGGGCATTCCTCGGTGGCCATTAGCAGTTTCTTAACTGCTTCGTGATCCCTAGCCAAGAGTTTCCCCTCGGTAGCCCGATATTCGGGTGCAAAATCAAGGCTCTTTATCTGAGCCTTGATTCTTTCGGGAAAGGCCCGAAAGGTCTTATGGTCGGCCTGCACCTGTATGGGCGGTTGGCGCCGACGGTTGGCCGGTGTTTGGGGAGCGGAAGGTGGGGGAGAGGGTTGGAACTGCGAGGTCCCTGGTGCCACCTTAGGCTTTGCCTTAAATGGCCTGGCTTCCTCCGAGGAGGGCGGGGATTTCTTAGTCTTAATAGGGGTTCTCCAGACTCAGTCAAGAGGCTAGCTATAAGGCGGGTTTTCAAGACCCCTAGGGGCGTAGCTATTCTGATACCCATATTGTGGATAGAGTCTAGCTCTTTAAGTATACTCTCCCTCGCAGATCCATATATCAATGACCCGTAATGGAATTGATAGAATCTTAATCAAGTTCATGGACCATGTACATTTAATTTTTAGTTGATTTATTTGTCCATTCTAGCTCAGCTTTTTTTTATCAAAAATTAGACTAAGGAATTTTATGTTATATTTATAGACTAGGTCTTTGCTGCCTAATAGTAGCTGAGTTTCTTGGTGAGAGACCTTAAGCCTGCAAAAATTAACATAACAAGACTTTCTATCTGAAAGGGTGAATTCATTATCAAAAGCCCGCTTATATTAATATAATTAAAAGCTATTTGTATTTTTCTCTAATAGAATCAAGATTGTTTGATTTCAAATAAATAGTTATATCATCCATATATGGCGATGTCTGTAGAGGATGTTTTATTCCATTGTCATTTATAGAGATAGAGAATAAAGTGCAACTTAAGACCGACCTCTCTGGAATATGCCATTTTCTAGGCTGCAGTGGCATACACAGAAAAATATTTCAGGGAGGGATATTGTTTTATTTTAATTTGGAAAAATAATACTAATTTCAATCGGGACATGGTAATGGTGCAATTATAAAATGATCTGGAGAGGGGAGGGGCTTGACACAAAAAGTGAGCGGGCATTGCAGGGGGCGGTAGACCACCCAGGTAACAGCGCCATGGATAAAATTTTTAAGGTCAAAAGTACCGAAAAATAGCATTTATGAGTAAAATATATAAGCATATGTTTTATATGTATGGAAAAGCGGTCCTTTATTTTATTTTGTGCTTATACATGCATGCAATTACTTACATTAGATTTACCCACAAAATTCTCAATATCTCTTGTGTTTCCATAGCCATTAGAGGAAGACAGAAAATGGATAGTTCTTCTAGTGAATTTGTGTTCTTCTACTAGCTATGGAAACACAAGAGATTATAAACTAAACTTGATGACTATGAAATTAGTTTATTATAAAAATATAAAATTAAATGGTTCATACGATATCTTTTCAGTCTCACATTAAAGTATATTTCACTTAACAATAATTATCTACAAGAAATTTTTTAAGTAAATAAATTAGCTTTAATAACTAAGTGTTTTATTGATTTTGTCTATGTATTTTGAGCAAAAATAAGATAAATATGTAATAAAGTATTTTGTTTTTTTATAATGAACCATTAAATTAACTTAAAGCGCAAGGTGGGGAAATATTATTAAATTTTCTTTCGGTGTGCGTGCAATTTTTAAATGCGGTAGTTATAATTTTAGTTCTGGATTTTGGATAATGGGTTGTCTATTGAAACTTTCTGTCCGAAAGGAAGTTCTGTACATAATGGGCTAAGTGCCTTTTATGCCCCAATCATTCACTTTCTTCAGAATTAAATATTTCCAATCAGTATCATACGCTTTTTAAAGATCAAGAAAAACTGCTATGACATGTTCTATATTAATAAAGGCGTTGTGAATATAGTTTTCGAGACTCGCAAGATGGTCAATGCATGAACGTTGTGGCCTAGAACCACATTGATAGTTTGAGATTAAATCTCTATCTTCTAATATGCATGACAACCCTTTATTGACCATTCTTTCCATTAATTTGTAAGCGCAGCAGGTAAGAGATACTGGGCGATAGTTTTCAACAAATTGGGGGTCCAATTTTAGCTTTAATATGGGTATCGTAATGGGTCTTTTCCAATTCGAAGGAAATGTGATACTTTGCCAGATACTGTTTATAATCCTCAGTAAGACGGTTTTAGAAAAACAATTTAAATTATTTGTGTGTGGAGTCTCTTGGAAAACTGATGGATCGTATTTTTTTATAATCAGTTTGATTTAATCTAGCCGATTAAAAAATCCTTTTAAATTCCACCGAATTATTTTTCTTAATGTAATTAACATCAGTAGAAGTTATATCAAGTGGGCAAACTAATCAGTTAATAAATAAAAAATATTTCTAAGCTGCTAAAAAGAATAATTAAAGACATTAAAATAAAGATAAAAAAAGGGAAGAAGGCCTTATTGATATTTCAAAAGTTGAGGAAAAAAGGATAGAAATAGACCATAGAAACTTTCTATCCTTTTTCTTCCTGACGCTTTTCGTTAGCCAAATGGATGTACCAGCGGCGCATTGTTTCTAAAGGAAGGTCTAGAAAGAGAGGCGCCATCAAAATTTGATTTATTTGACATAAAAAAGCTATTCTAGGATGTAAAGAACTAGCCCAAATTTTGTTGTGGGAATTTCTATCTCTTAGAAGGAGAAAAAGCAGTGGCAGTTGATTAATTACATTTAAGAGCTCCTTTACTGTCAGATTATAATTTGAGGATACATATATACTACATTGGACATTACATCCTTATGGTAACCGTTGGAGCTTACTATTTCTTTTAATTAGAGTTGAGTAAAAATGATTTCTTATAAATAATGAAACTCCGCCGTGTACCATCTTCATGATTTTCAGGCTTATCTTGTGAAGTTCTTGAAAAGTAATGTTTAGTTCAAGAGCTTTAAAATTTGTATTAGTGGCATATTTTATTTTCATTGTTAGACAGAAGTTTATTAAGTTGATCCTTTAATGAATTAATTTGTTGGATCAAATCCCTAATTGTAATTTTTAATTCGTTACAGAATACACAAGAGCCATTTGTTTGCAAAGCACTTATAAATGTCAAATTTTTAGTTTTTCCATTTTTCTCCGATTCGCCTCTCTTTCTTTTCGTATTGCAGTTTTGCCGCAAAAGTAAGATATATTTTGTTCTACTGATAATTTGATTATATTATTTTCTCTTAGAAAGATTGGACATTTCTTGTAAAAGCTGAGATGTGGGAGTTTACAGTTTACGCAAAAAGCTCCAGTTTGACATGGAAGATTTCTACTAAATCTAGGCAATAAATAACCCCTCTTGAGCTATTTAGTTTAGGTTGTGTTTCAATTTTAATCTAAGTTTCAGGCCTAAAGTTGTCAATTTTCAGCAATGAACGGGTTTGCTTGTCAGAGAAAGTCTCTATTAAAATGGTCCCATTATGCAATTTTTTAATAAGTTTCATTTCCCCAGCTGCAGTAGACTTTATTTATAATGAAAGGTGAAATTTTTTTTAAGATCCTTGTTATTATCAGTATTATTGATAATTAAAAATCTCGAATCAGGTTAGGAGAGACAATATTATCAGTGGTGTTAAAGTTGATGTATTTTGGAAGAGTAAAAAATACGTCTCTTTTTTTGTGATTGCTTTTGCGGTAAACACTGACTAATAATTTCTGAGTAGTAATAGTCTTCCGTTGGTGATAAGGAGACCCACAACAAATTTGCCTAAGTTATGAGAAAGAATTGCTCTCATAAAAAATCATATTTACTAGTCGATTTTACTCTTGATAAGAAATTCATTCAACTAAAAAGGGTCTTTAATATAAAAAGGAATGAAACAACAAATAAGCCGAAAAATAAAGAGCACTTAGTAGTAAAAGGATGTGCTAAAACCCCCGGTATAGATTATTCAGAGACTTATTCACCCATAGTAAAATGTGCTTTTTTGAGATTTATTAGTTTTTTATAATAAAGATAAATTCAAAGAAGATATGAAAAAGAAACTTATTAATCATTTCGAAATAAAAGATTTAGGTCCTGAATCTCAATGTCTGGGAATGAGAATATCTCAGATTATATTATATGGTATCATTCTTGTGGATCAAACGGAATATCTGAAAAAATTTAGGATGAAGGATGCTAATTCAGTTGCAACGCCAATGGATCCAAACATCAAATTTCCGGAAAGAAATAAATCGAGAGAACTTAGGAGAAGAGAAATAAGATCCCATACCAAGAAGCCATCGGATCTCTCCTATATGCGGGTCTAATTCAAGACTTGGCTGCTTATAGTGTAAACTTCTTAAGTAGATTTAATAAGAATTTTACAACACTCCATTGGAATGCAGTGAAACGCTTAATAAGGTGCATATATGGATATATAAATTTTAAGTTATAATTATAAGAAGAAACGGCAATAATAATCTAAAATAAATGTCTGGTCACGGATTGGGTAAAAACCAATGACCGAAAATCGATAACAGGATCTTATTTCAAGATACTTCTGGAGTAGTAAAAAGCAACAAACTATAGCCTTATCCTCCATATAGGCAAAAAAATATGGCTTTCTTATATTATCCAGGAAGCCTTCTGGTTAAAAAAGTTAATTTCCAAATTGGACAGTTCATTTCAAGATGTTTCAGTTAGAGTATTGTGATAAAATGGGAAGAACCCTATTGTAAGTCAAAGATCGAAACACATAGACTTACGATATCTTTTTATAAAGTAACATATTGAACGCGGAGATAGAGAGATAAAATATTTACAGAAATGTTCGCTGTTGCTTTAACCAAACCCTTACCTAAGACTAATCATTTACAATGTGTAAATGTATTTGGTTTAATATCCTAAGATATCTGTTCTATGTATTTATCTAAGAATGTTCGTAAAAAAAAAAAAAAAACTAATGCCGTATACTTTTTTATTAATGTTTCTAACTTGACAGAAAATTCCATTAATTATTAACAATGTAAACATTATAATATTTTTTCTCTTCTCTATCCTATTTTTTATAATATGTTATTTTCAATATTAAAAACTTGGAGTTCATACTTCCTCGCTCTGTTCATTTATTTTAAACATGTTTATTGATAGCTATTTAAGCTATCAACAATTTGAAATAATTTTTTTAAACAAAGTCGCAACCAATTTAAATAAGTTTTGTATATCATTTTGATCAGGAGGTTAGAATACATAAAAAAAAACCATGTTTCTAAAAAAAAATACTACATTCCCCCTCTCCCCCTAATGTTCTAAAATCATTCAGTTCTTGTCATTTAGGTCTATTTAATGTGTGCAAAACTTCAAAACAATCGAATAATTTTTTTTGTGTGGACTATACAAACATACACACACACATTAAGTATTTAAATTGACTGAGGGAACCTCAAAACACATTTTGGTAGATTTAGTATAATTTCGAATTTTTTTTGCGATTACATTAACATTTTACCTAACCTTAGTAAAATAAGAGAATAGTAAATTTATGAAATCAAAATATAAATAAAATTAAAGATCGGATTAAATGTGAAAAAATTAGGTGAAAAATGGCATATTTACAGCTTCAGGAAGTGAAGGAGCAGCAGCGCCGACGTGAATTACATCAAAGGGCGCTTTATCCGGAAGTCCGAGGCGACCATCGCCAACTGAAATTACATTTATTAGGATGCTTATATTTTAAAATGCAATTAAAAATGATAACCATTTAATCATTTAAAATTTTTTATTAAAAAACAACTTATTTTTTATCTATATAGATGTTTTGTTCCCACCTTCTGAATTTTAATAGGACAATATTATGACGAAGTGAAGTAAATTACTTCTTGGCCAAATACGTACTGTCTTGATAAAAATCAGAAAACGCGATATAAACATGTAGAGCGACTAAAGAAAAAAAATTAAATTTTTTTTACCAATTTGCTGGCTCTGATTCATCCACCTCTATCAATAATAACAAGCACAGAGCCAGTCATCGCTATAGAAGACGAGACACTAGAGACGAATACCGATATTGAAATACCGGTATAAAATTTAAGATATTAATATCAATACCAAAGAGACAATATCGGTATTATATATTGATAAATACAAATTTATTTAAAAAAATATAAATTTTTTATTTATTTAAAATGTATCTAAACAAAAACAATTTAAGTATGATGACATTTTCAGACAAATTTGTACAAAATTAATTTATTCAAATAGATAGAATTCTTCCTTCTTTTTTTTTACAAAGCCTATAGCTTTTAAAAGGTTTTTTATTTTGAAATTTTTCGTTCTTTCCTTATGCAAAAAATAATTTTTGGAAGAAAATTTATGAAGGATCTCCTTAGTCTTATTTGGTTCCTTCAATTCTTTGTGGAAGTTCACCTTCTTTTTTATTTTTTAGGAAATCTTCATTTTCAATACAAATTCACTATATTGAATTATCATTAATATACCATATATATTCGAGTTCTTTTATACATTTATATCCGTTTAAAATGCATATTTTTGTTAATACGGTTATTGATATCGGTATTAACAGAATTGTCGGAATTGGAAAATTCGATATTTTAACATCCTTACAAGGCACCCATCTACGAGGTCAAAAGTTGAAGTAAATATTTAACTATTATTATAAAAACATTTGTTCACTTTTGTTTATTGTTTCCTTATGTAAAAATTGTATGTATAATTTTGTATCTGAATTTTTTAAATAAAAATGTTTAGCATTGAATTTTATTTTTCTATTTGGAGGATGGGGGCTCTGGGTTTGGAATTAGCCTAGAGTCGCCCCTGAGTAATATAATCAAACAATTAAAAAAAAAAAAAACAATTTTTTATAATTTAGGATAATATATGCGAAATGATTGTTGTGAATGGGAATATTGACTGAGGATGCTTTGGTTGAATGGTAACACATCTGCCGCAAATATGGGAAGTCCTAGTTCGACTCCGCAAGACCCCAAATATGCCCAATCAAAACAATTATCTCACACATTTATAGAGCTTTATGAGTCATGTTTGAAAAGTATCATAGATTTCAAATAAATTCCTATTTTTATAGGCCGTTTTCGGAATACAGAAATAGCTTGATTAGTACATGATTGAATCCAAGAATTTATCGTAGTATATTTCCATCATAGGGAAAATAAATATTTTTTATAAGAAACAATTTATTATTTTTTTTATTTATTTATTATTTTTGAAAAACTATACAAAGTGCACTATATCCAAACCGGTACAATTCATGGTATTTCTGTACTAGCAGGGTCAGGTAAAGAAATAGTGATAGACGAAACATACTAAAGGATCTAACTATTGTAGAAATGAACTGACAAGCGGCATAATCTCAAACGAAATATAATTTCATATCTCCTTGTAATTGAATACTTTGTTATATTCTTGGTGAGGAAACTTTTTGCTCAAAGTGCTTTAGAGAGGGGGGGTGAAGGAGTAAGATTTTTAGTATTCCGAAAAACTCCCTACTTTAGTCAATATTTTTCATAATAATTTTATTTTAAAATTGACAATGGTAAATACTTTTATTATAAGAGGCGGAGCTGGGCTATAACACACACTTAAGTATAATAATTGTATCAAATAATTTTTGTATTTTATAACGCATTACTTTTCAAAATGAATATCAGTATTTTTAATCGCTAAAATTTTTCGAAAATTTACAAAAAATTTTTATAATTGAAATTAACTCATTTATATTAATTATATTATATGGTAATTCAAATTTTATGCTTAGTTTTTTTTTAAGTCGCTGAGGCTATTTAAATTTCGTCCATATTTATTTAAATCATTTGATAACCAATATAATTTAAATAAATTTTATCGCTTAGGACGGCAAGCGAACTACAATGGCCCTTGAAACGTGAAGTAAGACCTCTATTTCTGCTCCAAGAGACAGGGTCAAGCTTAGAGTTTAACAGTGAAATGTATCTTTTTTTTTCTTCAGCTTTTCCTTTTTTTTTACTTTCCCTTACCTATGAAATATATAGTAGTAAGGAAAGTATTGTTATCGTGCCGAGATTTCAATCGAAATACACGTTTTGAGGGCCCCCGAGTCCAAAAAAAAATGAGTTCTGCCAAATGGTTTGTCTGTGTGTCTGTGAACAAAATATCTCAAAAATGAAAAAACTTTCGAAGCTGAAATCTGATGTTTAAGCTAAGTACCCACATCGCATGTTAAAACTAAGTTTGGAATAAAATAAAAATATCTGTTAAGCTGTACTAGTACTTTACTGATGTACTTTTTTAGTATTTTTCAATTCAATTATGTATTAGATAACCTATGAATTGCAATCATCAACCCTTATCCACCTCTATATACCACTGTCTTCAAAAAGTATTCCGACTAGTTAAATAAAAAGCCAGTTTTAAACTTCTTCATTCAAAATCCTTAAGTCAATTTCCGATATGGCTTTCAGTGCACACAGCGAATTCTTTTATCTCTTCAAATGATTCAAAATGAGGTCCACGAAGTGGCAATTCCAACAGAAGGTACAGAGAAAAGTCATATGGTTCCAGATCAGATGAAAAGGGAGTTTCTGGAATAATATTTGTTGAATTCTTTATCAAGAAATCATGAACATTTGTGAGCTAGAGAACTATCATTGGCAAAATCAAAGTAATTATCTTTTAAAATCAAATGAACGGAAACAAGTGATATTTCAGTGCCTCCAACAATATCTCTAATTGTTAATCGACACTTAGTTATACAATAATTGATTGTTTGAGTCATTTCTTCATTTATTGAAGTGGATGGTCTGCCAGAGGTTTTTCTTCACTAAGTTCTTTAACCTCAAATATTTTGTACCTATTCAAATTCTTGAAATACTTTCATCATCATAAAAGTTTTTGTTGTAGAAATTTCATTTTTTAAACAAAATTTAATACAAATTCGTTACCCCATTAAATGAGATATTTCAAAGATAGCAAAAAAAAAAACTTTTTTTCTTTTTACAAAACATGCGTTTCGTAATCTAACCAAAATGTCATGAAATTTTCCCAAAATGTCAGAAACAGTGTGACCAATATAAAAACAAAATATAACATATATAAAGATACCATGAATTTTAAAATAACCAGCCCGGATCGTTTTTGAGATATTTTTGAGACTCATTTTTTAAAAATATTTTACAATCTCTCAAAAATGGCTGAAACAATTTTGATTAAAATACATCTCTCATTTATTTTTGTAGAAAATCTTTAAGATGTATTAACTTTTATTCCACCCAAAATAAAGGGTAGTCGAAAAAGTTTCTGTCGATTTTTTCGCAAAATTCAAACGTACTTTCCAGTGAACTTTATTTAACCAAATATGAACCATTTTAATCGATAAATTTTTACCATTTTTCTGGTATATCACGTTACTATAGTATTTCTATGGTTTCTGGGCGAAAAATCGCTACAAGTGATTTTCACAGGCCTCTTTTGAAGTCAATTTTACACCATTAAGGGAGTTCTTCGAAAAAAATGGTAGTCTGACTGTGTAAGATCTATAGGGCTATATGATGGATGTATCAAAACTTCCCAAACAAACTCTCTCAATTTTTGTCGAGTCTTTGCGTGGTCTGGCTTTATCATGATCGAACACAACTCCTTTTTCATCGATCAATTCAGGCCGGTTTCTTTTAATTACCTTCTGTAATCTGGTTAATTGTCGACAGTAGAGATCAGAATCAATCGTTTGACCAGGTTGTAGAACTTCATAATATTCATAACGATTCCCTTCCAAACCTAGCAAACACACAGCAAAACCTTCCTTGGCCTGACTCCTGGCTTTGCTACCGTTTGTGCGCGGTCTCACCCTGCTTCAACCATGATCGTTTTCGCATATTATTGTCGTACATGATCCCATAATAAGAGGTTTAAAAAATGGCCCCATTTTTGTCTCAACAGTGATTCACAGATAGAAACACGATCCATTGAATTTTTCACTGTTAAATCGTATGGTATCCAAAAATTGAGCTTCTTTTTATATCCAGTTTTCTCGAAATGGTTTAAACCTGTTTGATGATGAATTTTGAGTTCCTTATTTGTATATATGCATCTTTGACATCACAATTTACAGAACGAAATCGAATGAACCATTCATGAGCGGTTCTTTCTGATAAGGCATCATTACCATAAATTGCACAATTTTTCTTAGATACCTGCGTTGAGTTCTTTTCTTTTTTGAAATAGAATTTCAAAATGTATCTAATTTCTTCCTTATTTTCACTCATTTTGAAAACAGAATAACTTTTGAATGAATAAACAAATTTCAAACAGTTTTTTTCTAGAATGAATTATTGAAATGTCACCTATCAAATGACGTCTAGTATAACCTGATGCGATTTAAATAACAAGAAATATAAGACCTTAAAGCCATCTATCGGGAAAATCCGCGGAAACTTTTTCCGATTACCCTTTATATATAGTTTGAGAACTACTCTACTGATGTACATTTTTAAGTTTTTTGTAATTTTTTTTGATTAAATCGAATATGTATTGTAAATGAGATAAGTTTTTAATATACACTGGACTCTTGATTTACGAGCATAATTAGTTCCGGCAGTGTTTGTGATCCAAAACAAATTTCTCCATAGTAATTAATGGAAACTCAGATGATTCGTTCCCCAACCCAGGAATATTTATATAAAAACTAAATAATACAAAATATAAATAAATAAACAATATATACATACAGTATATAAAACAAAATTATCATAAATAGACCTGTACTTTATTTAAAAGTCATGGAGGATGACTTTTACTATCACTTACATCTGGAAATCACTTTCTTTAAGTGCGACTTTAACAAGAATCTCCTCATGATTGCTTTTAGCTTCTTTTGAAGAATTAGTACGAATGAGACATTGCAAGGATGAACAAAATTTTCAAAACATGAATGTTCACATCAATTGGACTATATAGATGTTAGTAAAACATCGAATGAAACGCGTACATGTTTTTTTTAATAAGTCTTGCTTCTAATACTCAAATATGACGGTCAATTATTGGAATAATGATTAAAATTAAAAGAAATGGTTGTCTTATAAAATAAGGTATAAGGCCTCACGGATCAGTTTTTATTGTTTGTGGGAATAGTTGTTTTTCGTTTGTCTGCTTCGCTCAATTAGAAAGATATCAATTAATATCAAATAGTTAATCAATATTAATTCATTAATGAAATAGTCTAACTCGCTTTTTTATTGGGAAGAGTATATTTGCTTTCTTGAGGAAATAAGAATTGAATAGGGGGGAGCGGGGGGAGGGGGGCATTAATTGTTATACATTAATATAGGATATTGATGTTAATATCTGGTGAGCTAAAACTAATTTAAAAAAACTAATGACTACACTATGCAAATAAAAGAATAAAAAAATTAGTAAATTTTAATTGAATTTGGAAATCAACAAATGTATATTTTAAATAAAAAAGTATTTTAATTTTGAAATAGAATAAATATTCTATAATGAGTTTGAAGTAGATAAATAAATAAATTTTATTTTTACTGAGGATTTATTTTAAAATTTAATAAAAAATATTTTAATTATTTAATAAAAGAAATTTCAAAAGGGATATTTAATTTTAAAAATAAGATATAGAAAAAAATAATTTAATTCAAGGATAATAAAAAATATGTTGAGAGATTTAAATAATTATTCATTTGAAAAAGTATTATTATTAGGTGGGCCCATAATTATTGCGGCTTTTTTCGCGACTTTTTTTTTCTTTAAAAATTGGCGTTTTTTAAATTTTTTTTTATAAAAATAATCCTCTCTTTTCAGTTAGTGAAAATGCGTATCGAAATTCATATCCATATTCGCCCTTTTATGCTCTACCACTTCGAGAAAGGTT
>JAAAKE020147125.1:0-31759 GCA_010014785.2 Anisolabis maritima | reverse complement strand
CGGGCGTAAAGTGGAGTTCCATCCATGGTAGCAAATCAGTTGGATTCTTTTTAAAACGGCCCATACATTGCTGATAAATTTGTTTCTCGTTTTTGATCAGGATTTAACAAGTCTGTACAAAAAAAAGCGAAGTCAAATGCATTTGCCTGAAAGATCATGGCTAGTGTTTTCGGGGAATCAATTAAAATTGATTACCTTGACAAGGGTAAAACAATAATTGGCGAATCATACGCATTTTCTTGACCAGCTAGATGAAAAAATTCGTAAGGCCAGGTCTGGATTGCAAAAGAAAAAAATCATCTTCCATTAGGACAATGCACCAGTCCAACAAAGTGCTTTGGCAATGGGAATATTAAGGGATTTGAATTGTTAGAACATCTACCCTATTCGTCTTATCGGGCGGATTTGGCTCCCTCTGATTTTCATCTATTCCTAAATCTAAAGAATTTGTGGCTGGAAACGTTAGGGTCAAATGAAAAGGTGATAGCAGCGGTAGATGGACATTTTGCATATTTTTACCATCCAGAATCGCACTTCAGGAATGGAATCCATTTATTAAAGAAACTTAGGAAAACTGCTTTGAAAGGGAGACTACATTGAAAAATAAATGTATTTTTAAACTAAAAAACACAATCTTTCACTACCAGGCAGAGAAATTTTCACCTTGCTCTTAAATATGAGTGGTTTGAAATGACATTAGTTAATAAATGGCACAAGGAAAAATGTTTTTATTTTATTATTTCTATTCAACAAAAAAAAATCTTTTATATTTAAAAAATATTTTGAGGAGTCTGTGGCTCTTTGATTTACTTCCAAAGTCTGCGGTAAAAAAAGGTTAAGTGCCCATGCCTTAAAAGGACTATCGATAATAATTCAAAATCGCCCTCATTCACTAAACAAATTTTTATCACTTTGGGATAGAAAAAATTTTTATAGTCGAAAAAAGTTCTTAAATGTAAAACATTTTAAGAAGCATATATGAAATCACGACCGAAGCCAGGGAAGTATGGGGGTTTAACCCCCCCTCCCAAAAAAAAATTAAACATTTATAAATAAAAATCTGGTGCGTGCGCACATCATACATCTACCTAAGGTAAAGAAAATTGTGTTATGGGCTGTCACACCAGATTTTGCATCAGCTTCACTAGTCAGTCGGTTCTCAATTTTATATTTGCCTTAAACTTTAGATTTATCGATTGTGAGTAATAATCAAATATCAATATTATAAAAAAAATTAATTAAAATGGCAATTACATTCAGTTTATTAATAAATATAAGATTTATATTTTAATACCACGGCTGGGATTCTTATAACTCTAAATTGAGAAGTCTATTTGAGGTGGAAAATAATTAATACTATTTGTACTTAAAAATTATCTAATATATTAAGACATTTCAAAGATCATCATCAAATAAATAATTGATTTATTAATTTTAATCAAAATCGATAAAGCGAATTTTTAATTTAAAAAAAAACTAAAAAAGTACATCAGTAAAGTACTAGTACTCTTTGTCCGATTTTATTAGAAAGCTACAAGGGGCAAGCATCAAGCTTAAGTATAAAATTTCAGCATCGTACATTTAAAGAAATTTTGTCCAGAGACAGACAGATCATTTTGCGAGACTCATTTTTTTTAGTTGAGAGGGAAATATAGGATAAAATAAAATTTTAAACGCAGTTAAAAATTAAAAAAAAATATTATTTGATATTCTTTAGAATTTATTTTCTACTAAAGGTGCAAATGATTTATTACTAGGATGATACTTTTCCAATAGAATATTCATTTTTTTAAATTAATTTATTTTATTTTATTCGATAATAACTTTGTTTCGATATTATTTCAAATAAAACTTATTCAAAATTAATAGAACCATATTTAATTATCTTTATCCATATTGATATAAATTTATTCTTATTTATTCTCTCGCCCCAAAAAAATATTCTGGCTACGGCCCTGTATTATATAGATAATATATTTTTCCTTACCTTTTTGGCTATGAAGAAAAGGCTCTTCTTCAAAATTATGATTCCCGCTTTTAGTTCGTGATGGTTTCTAAAAAAAAAGAAAAGTGAAATTTTTCAATCAATTAAAGAAATTTATATTTTTAAATAGATTTGATAGATATAAATCTGTCTTGGCTTGTCACGATAAAAAGCTCACTATGTGTGAGAAAAAAGAAGTAGACATGTATTATTATCAGTTTAAATTTTTTTCTACTACTTATTATTTTAAAATCTGAGAAGGTGATTTTAGTCCTATTTTTGTAATAATTTTATGAAATATTAAGATTACTTTTTAATTCTTAATATATAAGATTCTAAGTAGTGAAATGAAACTTGCCCTATTTCTTGAAGGTGTTCTTTTCACATCCATTTCATAATCTTTGCGAGAATAATAGATAAGAGTAAAGCATAGTAATATTACGCCAGCAATTATTCCAAAAATTATCAAATACAATGTTCTATTATATCTTTCATCATACTGAAAAATGAATTTATTGTTAGAGAAAAAAAATTAATATTTCAGTTTAGGGGAAAAAATATAATCTACTTCTATTTAATGATTATTCGTTTAGGAGGAGATGGGGAACAAATACATACTTTAACTTTCATTATATATTATATATAGCCTATTGGCCTAATGCATATGCTATTACATTGAGACGGAGCAGAGATAATGAATAAAATTAAAGAGATCAAAATATTTTCTCTTAAATGAAAAACAATTGCTGATTTATTTTTATCATTTTAAGTGTTCTTTTATATAATAATTATATATATTCATGACTTGATGAAATGAGAAATAAAATTGTAACCAAATATTTAAGAGTTCCATGAAGCCCTCTCTTGAATATATCCCTGTCGAGACCATTAAAATTGTTTATGATACTAAAAAAATGCAAATAGCAAAAAATTTCTTTTTAAAAATATTTTGTAAAAATTAAGATATATTTATTTAGTCTTTTTAACAAACTGATTATTTTAGAACTTTAGAGACCACAACCGTAAATGCATAATGGTACATTTTATTCAATCATTAAATTTTAGGTAAAATTTTCAATTAATATAAATAAATATAGGGGTTATCGGTTATTAAAATACATAAATTCCCTGAATGACTTTTTTTTAATCAAATTCTCTTAAAAAATTAATACCATGAAAACACAGTTCGGTCCTGCAAAAGGATGAGGGCAAGGTAAACAAGCAGTGGCTGCCACTTCAGGTTGGTACCAGCCTCTTGGGCAAGAATTACATGAGACACTTCCTTCTACACTATACGTCTCCACGGGACAGGGAACTATAAATACAATTACAATTAGAAAAAGTAATATAAAATTTGTAAAATTAACTGGTATTCAATTTTCTAGTTTTCTAAATAGCTTTCCACCTTCTACCAAGAAAATATTAGATTATTTGTTATTCTCTAAAAAAAACTGATCAAAAGTAAGCTGGAGCCTGCGCGACGGCACAAATAAGTTATTTGACTTGCATGATGCCTTTAGGATTTTGAATATATATAAATTGATATAAATAAATTAATGTATTTATTGTAGTTTCTTAAGATGTGTTTGAAATTTCTTTTATCAACGTAATTCACTTATCAGTGTATTTTTAATTAATTTTTTATTTATAGATTTAACTATATGAAAAGAAATCACACATCTGGTTTTTAATACTTACAACAGAGTTGATCTTTTAAAAAAAATCCTGCAGTGCAAGCTTGAATAATTTGCAAGTTTAAATCATGTTTGGGAAAAAAATTCCTCTTATGATCCGTCAACCTAAAAAATACTGATGATCATTCATCAATTCAATCAAATCTAAATTCCTAAGTTGGAAAAAAATTTTTTAAATTCTCACCAGGTGTTTGAAATATTTTATTTGTATTAGTTTCAAGCATCGTAAGAAATTTTAATTCTATTCTTTTTTGACACTCTAAATTACAGATGTCCTTTAAGGTGGGAATCCAAATAAATACATTGCTGATCTCTACAGTGAATTTCACATAAAATTCTAAAGGTGTCTGAAAAAGAGCAAATCAATTTATTATATGATAAAATTTGATAAAAATAACTTACTTCTTTGGTTGAATTGCATTTTGCGTCCGTTAATTGCAAAAGACAAAGGTTTGGTTTCCCGCATAATCGGTCATTAATAACAGGTTGGACAAGATTCATCCAAAGACTGTGATCAGTTTTATTACACATTACTTGGGGTTCATAACTTTGCTCGCTTTTTTCAAATGATTTCGGGATCTTGACCACTAAACATGAGTTTAATATAAATAAATTTATAATATATATATAATATTCGGAATAGTTGGGACCAGGGGCCGTCCGGATAATTAAAAACAAATTGGAAAAACAAAAAAAATTAAAAAATCTGGTGTGGCCAAACATCAAACTTTCTTATATAACGTAAGGAAAACTGAATGATGCTGTGACACCAGATTTTTTGCATCGGGTCCTCTAAGTAGCCTTTCACAATTTTATACTATTACCTTTTATTTTTAGAGATTTTTCATTTGTATGTATAAATCAATTACCAGTTAAAAAAAAATATTTTTCGACATTTCGACTCCGACCTTATTTATTTAAATTAATTGATAGCCAATATAATATAAATAAATTTTTGTCGTGTAGGCCAGGAAGCGAACCACTGACCTTTTTCGTCGTGAAACGAGATCTCTCCCTCAGCACCAAGGGTCAGAGCTTGTCAATATTATAAAAAATCTGTTGTGACTATACGCACATGACACAACTTTCTCTTACCTAAATTAAGATAATTTCAATAATCTCTTCGACCATCTCATAGAATGTGACAACTCCATACAAACCAACTATTTGATCAAATTCACTACTTTGACAATTAGGGAGAATTATTAAGTTCTTCAGCATCTAAAGGATGATAGGAACTATTTTCTCCAAATATTAAAAAATATCAATTTCGAAATCTTTATAGGTGTTAATTTGATCAAATTTCTTCTCTATTCTTCAGCTATATAAGTCAATTGAAAATCTTAACTCGTGAGAGGTGCTTAGTTTATAGGTTAAAATACCCCCAGGAGAATATGGGTTCGACTCTCCCCTGTGCCTTTTTTTTCAATTTACGAGTTTAAGGTAAATATATTAAAATAGCGAAATTGATGAATTCTAATAGGGAAAATTGTTCTCATTACATTAAAATCATCCTCTAGCTCCTAGAGAACCTAGTAATTCTAACCGATTGGCATAGTTGGTTGCATGTGATCACTAGTCATTATAGGTGCGTTGGACTTTATACTTCCATATTCTAAATAAAGAAAAAAGAAAAAAAAAGAGGGAAAACTGAGTCATGTGGTGTCACACCAGATTTTTTGCGTCGGACCCTCAAGTAATCAGTTCACAACTTTATTTAGCTTTTATTTTTGGAGAATTTTCGTTTGTGAGTATTAATCAATAAGTAAGCCTAGTAGCCTATCATGTGCAAGCGTTCGAGAGAAACTTTTAAATTGAGAGTCCCACACTATTTTGAGGTGGGAAATAATTAATACATCTTAAAGAATATTTAATTTATTATAAGTACAGCCAATATAATCAATGTTTGAATGATTTTCAAAAAATTCACAACCTAAAAATGTACAAGAGTAAAGTGGGTCCCAGTTTTTTTGGGAAGGGGGCATAAAGATAAATACATTTTAAAGATCATCTACGAGGATACCTAGCTTAAATGTAAAATTTCAGCCTCGTACGATTTTTCGTTTTTGAGAAATCTTGTTCACAGAAACAGAGAGTCATTCGATTAGTGCAAGCTGAATGCGGTTAATATATATAATTCATGTCTTTAAATCTATTTGAAATGCTACACTTAAAATAGAATTAGATTATAAGTATTGTCCAAATTAATAAAAATAATATAAGGCGAGAATAGTATCTAAATAAAACAAATGATTAAATATAAAAATGTTTAAAAAATATTTTTTCTTTTTAATAAAATATTAACGTCAAAATTATATATATAAAAAAAAAAAAACTTTATCAAGTATATTTGTGGGATTTCTTTATAAATTCATTAACTTAATTAAATATTCATAAGCTGCACTTAGATCTTGTACGTCAATTTTATAATTGCAAGCTTGCCCTTTATATTTTTGTATAGCGACCATTTCAATAAATTTTTTTTGGAAATTATTTTGGTCTTGATATAAAATTTTAACATATTCATTCATCATGTTAACAATTTATTATAATGAAAAATAATGTAAAACGATATCAATATCTGAATAAATATGATGGCCTTAGGTCCTGATGATGAGTTCGAAACGTCAACGAGAATAAATAGTATTGGTTGTATGTTGGCTGCCTTAGATCACTTTAAAAAATTTCCACAGCCATCGGTCTTCTTAATGAATAAGTGATTATTTTTATTAAAATAGACTTAAAAAAAAATAAAAACAATTATCAGCGTGCCTTTCAAATTACTAATGTTATTTTAAACGACTCATATGTATGATTTTTTTAACATACCTAAGCAAAATAAAAAATAAATAAATACAATTAGAAACTCATCTTTTAGATCTGACCTTGAAAAATGTTTAAAGAAAATTAATGATTTTTTATGCATTTTTTTTTGGTAATGAATATATTGAATTAATTAATTAATTTTCTAATCTAAGCTTATGGACCGTCAGATACCGTACCATGGATTCCAGGTTAATTAACATGTTTTAGAGGTAGCGTTAAAAACAATTTTCGTAATTTAAACTGATTCATTATTAATTCACCACTCTTTAATTACCTGATAGAGTATGAGAAAAGGTTTCATGAAAAGGTTCCGAAAATCCGGATTTATTAAAATCAACTCGACAATAGTAATTTCCATTATCCCTAAGACCAACATCTGATATTAAAAGGTGGCCATCAGAAGTTGTAGTAAATCTTGAATCTAAAAAAAAATTAATTAAAAGAAGTGGAAGCTACGGATCAGGTACATTGGCGTGCTGTTCTGTGTAATAGAACTCAGACACTCAGACTAATTATTGCTCACCAAATAATTAGCTCTATTATTATCCATTTAATGAAATTGCTAACCAGTAGTCGGAGTTCCATCCTGATGTGTCCAATGATAATCGTAATCCTTATCCGCAAACTCTTCCTCTCGATTTCGAGGAAAACAAGGAACGCTAACTTGGGTGCCCAACAACACAAAGAGATCAACATCTAAAATCAAATAATAAATAATAATGATTTTCTAAAATTCACATACAATAAAAAAAAAAAATTAAGAATTACATGCCAGATAATTTAATTAAATTTGGACTTAACACTTGTCTAATTGTCTTTGAAGTGTTTTTTTCACTAAAACGCTGATGCCTATGATTTCTTCTTTTTCTTAGATGTCTCTCTGTTTTGTTATATCGATCCATTTCTTCTTTTACTGCATCTCGAGTGTTGTCGGTTAAAAGAATTTCAGGTGTGATTTCGATGTATTTAGAGCATCTGTTTAAAATAAAAATTTATATAAAAAAATGGAGAACCTTTCTACCAATAATTACACAAAAATTATACAGGAGGAAAAATTTTTAAATTATTTAAATTATTTTTGGATGAAAATTTAAAAGAGAAAAAAGAAATGTATGCACCTCTCAAGTCTCTCGTTTTTGTAAATATATCATATTTCTATTCTTTGGCTTAATTTCTAACGAGTCGAGCCGATATGCTAATTGAACATTATACTGAAATTTTTCTAAAATATTTGTTGTAATATTGTTTACTTTTGTATTTTGTTGTTTTTATTATTATTTCCTCAATTGTATTGTATCTTAATAAACATTGTTGTAGAATTAAGGGAGGCCGCGATATGCGACTGAAACGTCTATCAGAAAATAAAAAAATTTCTTTTTCATTGGCTTTATCGTAATATGTACCATTTTACAAATCTTCAGAACCACCATCAACTACTTATGCTGGAAAAATTTGAACATTGACATAAATTTATGAAAAAATATATATTTCAAAAATTGAGAAATATTTGACCCACTAAATAATATAATAGGTTGAGGAATAAGAAATCCATTATTTTTTCGCTAGATGGCTCTAGTGATATATATCTCGTGATGTATTGATCGCATAGGTTCATACTTTTACTCGTTGGAAAAGTGACATTCCGTACTAAAAAAAATTCTTTAACAGTTTTGTGATTGCGAGATTTAGCGCGTAAAAGATGGACAAAGAGAAAATTCGGTATATTTTTCAATTTTGCTTCAATAAAGACGAAATTGCAAGCCAGGTGGCTGAAATTGTATTTATTATGGTCCCGATACTGTCACTGCCAATTACGCGCAATTTTGGTTTTGTCGATTCCGTCCCGGTAATTTTGATGTTAAAGATGCAACTCGCCCCTTGTTGAAAATGTCGATAAAATCATGGAAATGATCGAAGTAACCCGGCATATTAGCAGTTGTAGTATCGCCCAGGAGCTGAAGATCGACCACAAAACAGTTTTAAACCATTTGCATAAAGCTGTTCAAAAAGAAGTTCCAAATACCCGAACGGGTGCCACACGAATTGAAATAAAACATGATGGACCGAATTTGCATCTGCGAAGCATTGGCCAAACAAAACCAAATCGAGCCATTTCTGAAACGGATGGTGACTGGGGATGAGAAATGGGTTATTGTGCGAAAACGATCGTGGTCAAAGCGTAGCGAAAAGACTCAAACGGTGGCCAAACAAGAATTAACGGCCGAAAGGTTTTGCTGTGTGTTTGGTGGAACTGGAAAGGATCATCCAGACCAGAGCGGCCAGAATTGGCCAATAGGAGAGAAGTTGTGTTCCATCAGGACCACGCCAGGCCATACGTCTCGGCCAGTGACTCGCCAGAGACTCCGGGAGCTTGGTTAGGAAGTTTTCATGTTCCACCTGATAGTCCGGACCTGGCACCAAGCGATTACCATCTTTATTTGTCATTGCAAAATTTCCTTGGTGATAAGAAATTGTCCTCAAGAGAAGATTGTGAAAATCGCTTAGTCGAGTTTTTTGTCAATAAGGACCAGGGCTTCTATGAAAGAGGCATCATAAAATTACCTTTGGCTACAAATTGTCTTTTTCCACAACCTATTAACACATCACTCAATAAGTCACGAGGCTAACTACTAAAAAACATTTTTTTTGCAAAATTTGACTTTATTCATCAACATAGTATCCTTCAAGAGTGATACATTCATTCCAACGCTTCTTTAAAATTTTGATTATTTGTAGAAAATTTATCTTGGACTCAAAATAGGCGTTTGTTGGGGCTATGACGAGCATTTGACGCAAATCTCTTTCCTTGGAGCATTTTTTTGAGGTCTGCGAACAGATAGTCGCTGGGAGCCAGAACCGAAGAATATGGTGGATGGGAAAGCAAGCCGAACTTCAATTCGTGCAATTTTGCCAACGACTTGTGACACGGTGCATTGTCTTGGTGAAAGAGCACTCTTTTCTTTTGGATTTGGCCCGTTTTTTCTTCCTTCAAACGCATCAATAATGTCATGTAATATTCGCTGCTGATGGTCTTTCCTTTCTCAAGATAGTCGACGAATAAAATACCTTGTGCATCCAAGGAGGCCAAAAGTTTTCCGACCGACATTTGCGACATTTTTGGTCGCTTTGGACGGCTTTCATCGGCTGCTGTCACACAGCTGACTGACTATTTGATTCCGGAGTGTAGTGGTGGATCCATTGTCACATGCTGACGCAAAAAATCCTGTTATTACGGCTAAACAATTCCAAACAGCGCTCTGAATCATCGACGCGTTGCTGTTTTTGGTCCACTGTGAGCAAGCGCGGCACCCACTTTGTACACAGCTTTCTCAAGGACAAATGTTCATCCAAAATAGTATACGAGTATAGACTGCCTTCTGATATCTTTAAGGTGTCAGCTATCTCATGCAATTTCACTTTACGGTCTTCCAAAACGATTTTGTTCACTTTTTTTTATGTTTTCTGGAATAACTGGCGACCAGAGGGTTCAGCATCATCGGTGTTTGTACGGCCACGTTTAAACTAACGTTCGACAGTTGCTTTCGATGGAGCAGAGTCCCCATAATACTTATCAAGCCATCGCTTTGTTTGAACCGTATTTTTTCCCATCAAAAAACAGTGTTTAATCAACACACAAAATTCCTTTTTTCCATTGTTTTGGAAATAACAAAAGTAGCATCTCTAAAAGCACTGTAACATGTAACCTAATGGTCGGATTCTCATGAAATTTTGACATAAATCGTTTGAAGGTTGGTACTTTCTAAAAATCATATGGATTTTTCATTAGAGGCACCATCTCTGTGTCAGCCTCAGGACTTATTGAATGATATGCTGACACCTTAAAGATATCAGAAGGCAGAGTATAACTATTTTGCATGAATATTTGTCCATGAGAAAGCTGTGTTCAAAGTGAGTGTCGTGCTTGCTCAGAATGGACCAAAAATAACAACGCGTCGATGATTCAGAGCACTGTCTAACCGTAATAAACAGGATTTTTGCGTCCGTATGAATATATTAAAAATATTCGATTTTAGAGGAATGTGAGGGTGGACATAATTTATTAATAAGCCGATGTTGCTAAGGAAATTTATGGTCAAAAATGAATTTTATTTATATAATTCTTTCGAGAAATATAGGTAGAAAATTTTTATTGAATAATATTTTAAAGTGGTAATGTAAATTACTTGAAATTATCGAGAGTCCGTAAGAAATCAAAAATAGGAAATTCCAAAGCTAAAGTTCGCATTTCTTCGATGCAAGGCCAAAGATGCATCATACAGCTTATATCTTCATTCGAACAAGTAAATTTTTCATTGTGCATTGGAGAGGATTCATATTTCCTAGAAACTAATATTTATTATAAGTGTCTAGATATTTTACTTTTCATTTTTACTTAATTAATCTATATATTGTTAAAAGTTTCAAAAAATAGAATTTTCACTTAGAAAATGAAAAATATTGTAAATAACTTAATTAAATGATGTCTCCAAAAAGATGGTTTTAGGAAAAATAAAATCTTTTGCAAAATGTAATGTAAAGGATAACCTACAATATGTGTATCATTTATAAAGACCAGATAGGTCATCAGGGGAAAGAGGGGAGAAGCATGGGTCACCCCCCCTCCCAAGACCTGGAAGTTTTTTTTATTTTTGAATTATTCAATATAATTATCTAATTGAATGGAAATGCGAGTAACTGGCAGATAAGAGAAAAATAACAAATTTGTAAGTAGCTTATTATTGTTTCTTATTTATTAATATTTACATCCAATTAGTTCTCTAAAACAAATGCGATCTCTGTAACCAATGGCAACCAATATATCATTTCGTTTTATACGCCTTAAAACTTTATGTGATCCAAAATCTATCTCAGGCGTGCCAAAGATGGGATCGATGAAATGGTTCGGAGCCAGAGACGAAAGAGAGAAGTTGGACACACATTTTAGGGAATATTTTGACCCCTCCCCAATGATCTCCTTGAAATTTTAGGCTATATTTTGCTAAAAGTTTTATTTTCCCAAAATAATGAGCTTTTTGGAATATCAAGAGTAAAATTATTAATTTTATCTAAGTTTTTTTTTTTAAGTCTCTTTAGCATCTGAGACCATATAGACTATAAACGATATACTATATATATTAATTCATACATATAATCCAGGAATATTTATTTATATCAATTGGTATCCAATTGATTTAAATAATACCCATGTTTTCTTTTAATGAATTTTAGCTTTTTGTTAGAATCAAAGCTGGTAGGGGATTCAAGAGGCCATGTGACGGAGTTAATAAGAGCAAAAAAAAAATCTGGTATGATAAGAGTACATCATATTTCTTTTTCTTACCTAAGTAGGTTCTAAGGCGTCTAGAAAGAAAGGATTTATTGGTTGTCATTGGTTATAGCGATCACATTTATTACAAAGTTCTAATTGATGGAACTAATTGGGTGAAAATAAGAAATAATAATAATCTCCTTAAAATTACAAATTTGTTATTTAGGTAAGAGAAAGTAATCACATTAATTTGTGTACTGTCACACCAGATTTTTTGTATTTGCATATTATATATAAAATGTGCATTTCCGTTGAAATCCCTACATCAAATTTTTTTGCTATCGCAATAATACTTTCCCTGTATTTTATATATATAAGTATATAGGTATGAGAAAGTAATAAATGGGATCCATTACCCGATATTTTTCAGAAAGTTTGTACAAGTTTTTTAAATTTAGACCTTTAAAGATTCTTTAAAAAGTTTATCTGTTTAATTGAAAAGAGTATTCATTATTCATTAAAAGAAAGTTTTGGTTTACTGAAAGTTATCTCTCTATTCTAGTATTTAAATTCTTAATTTATTTAAAAATCTGAATTACCTGAAGGAATTAATGTTGATGCATGCGTACTGAGTGGAAGAGTAAATAAAGGAACAGTTGGTGGAAAGGAGAATATCGTCATTCCAGGAATTTCAAAACCCTCGCCACTACCTTCAATGTTTTCAGTAGAATAAGGTGTAATGTGCTCTGGAGGCCCAATTTCTTTGGAATTATTAAATTTTTTGATAACTTCTTCAATTAATAATGTAGTTTCTTTTACAGGAATATCAGTGAAAGTCGGTTGAGATATATCAGTTAATGGGTATTTAGATATTTCACTTAATCCTGGTGTATTTGTAGTATTTTGATCCGTAATAATAATATTAACGGAAAGATTTTTATAATCAGTTTGGAATATTTGTGGGATTGGTTCAAGATGATATGATTTGTTATCATCTTTTAAATGAACTTCAATGAAATGGTGGGAATCATAATTTGTGTTGGATGGAAATGGTGTCGTGGAAGATGTCGTTTTATTAGAAAAAATATTATTAAGCCCTGCAGCGAAATTCTCTAAGATGCTTGTTGAAGTTGTGAATTGTTCATTTGGAGGTGTAAAAAATAATGATATATTCCCATGACCTAATTCTAAGGTGGAAGTAATTTCCATAAAATTCTCATTTTCGATGGATTTTGTTGTGAATTTTGAAATGCTGGGTGTTGAAAAATGTTCATTTTTTGAAATATCCATTTTTATAAAAAAATTTCCGTATGTCGTTTGATATGTTTGTGGAATTGGATCTAAAGATATTGAATGATTATTTCCTATCAGAATATTAATATTATTTTTAGGGATATTAACAGTTTTATTTTTGGAAAATATATTTTTTATTCCGTCAAAAAATGAAGATTGTGTTTTATTTTCTTCAATGGGTGGTTGAAACAAAAAAGTTTCATTTCCATGCTTTAAAAGTAATAAAGAAGAATTTTCATTTGGAGATTCAGTAAGAATGATATTGTTGTCACTAATGTTTTTAACTTCTATTTGAATGGAAATATTCCCAAAAGTAGTAGTATAAGTTTGAGGGTATTGGTATAAATTTATTGGCTCTTTTTTTGTTCCCATATTTATTTGAATGAATGGGGTTGGAGAAGACAATGAGGTGGTAAGGGATTCTGAAAATGATTCATTTAAAGAATGTGCAGTTGATAATTCATTAGTTTTTTCAAAGTTAAAAAATGAAGATTCCATTAAACCAATTGTTGTTTTAGTAACTAAACTCTTTGGAGATTGAAGAAAAAATGGAGGTGTACGTGTATTAAATTCTTCTGTATTAACATTAGAAATAAAAATATCCTCTGACATAGTGTTCCAAGAAGAGGAAGGTGGTGTTGAAGATTTTCTTTCATTAATTTTTTTTAGAATAAAATTTTTTAAATCTTTGGCATTAAATACTTCCCCTTCAAAAATTGCATTTCCTTTAGGATTAGGACCAAGGATTTCAATAATTGAGGAATAATTAGCTTTATTACCATTGAAATCAAAAAGTAAGTTCTCTTCATTTTCAATTTCTGGATTTTCAGTAATAATTAAATAAGTTGTGCTTTCATGTATATTTGTGTTTTTTGGAGTAATTTCAGATAAGAAAGTTGTTTGTTTTGTAGGTGCTTCTTCAAAAATATGTGTATTTTCAGCAAATGGAGTTGATAAAGATGTTATTTCTAAATCTCTTTGTGTTGTTATTGTTGTAGAAATTTTTCCCTCATTAATTTTTTTAAGTATAAATTCTTTTAAATCCTTTGTGTTAAAAATCTCACCTTCAAATTCAATGTTACCTTCAGGATGCTTTTCAAGATAATCAAGAATTGTAGAATAGTTGCCTTGAGTTCCATTGAAATTAAATAACAATTCTTTTTCTAATTCCAAATTCTCAGTAACATTTGAACTTTTCCATATTGTTGTTGGTGCATTTGTAGTAGAATTAAAAATTTTTGTAGTTGAATATTCCTCTGGATATGCTTCTTTAATTTTTCTAAAAGTTTTTTTAAGTTCACCAAATGTTATTAAGTTATCATTAAAATATAAGGTATCGTTTAAAGATGTTAAGTTTCTATTAAGATTTTCAATTTCTTTTTCGAATTCGTTTAACGTTAACTCTCTACCATTTAGATTCCAGGTGCTCTGAACTCCAGAATTCTCGGATGATTCTTCTACATTTAATTCTAAAGATTCTTTTAATTTTTTAGCGGGAAAATTTTCACCTTCAAAGGAAACATTTCCTTTGGGATCATCCCCAAGCAATTTAAGAATATGTTCTCTAGTGGCTAGAGTTCCATTAAAATCATATAAAATTTCTTCTGGTGTTTCAGATTGAATTGAAGAACTTTCAGAACTTAGAGATAAAGTAGTTTTACCAAGATTTTCTTCTTTTGCTTTTTGTTTTTCTAAAATTAGTTTAATTTCTTTAGTAGGAAATATTTCACCTTCAAAAGAGGAATTTCCTTGAAGATTATCGCCAATAAGATTAAGAATTGATTCTATACTTGCTTCCGTCCCATTAAAATTAAACAAATTGTCTTCAGAAGGTGTAGTAATTCTATTTAACAGGATTGTTAGATATTCCGTTTCCAAAATATTCTTTAAATCTTTACTTTTAAAAATTTCGCCTTCAAAAGTCACATTCCCTTCGGGATTTGGGCCGATTAGATTATAAATTGTTTGCAAATCAGTTTTTGTTCCATTAAATTCAAATAAATTTTCTTCATTTGCTTTCGAGATGACTTCTTTTGGCGTCGTATAAACTAACGTCGATGAGTACAATTTATTCTGGATGATTTTCTTTAAATCGTTCATCTTAAATGATTCATTCTCTTTTATTGCAGTGGTATGAAATATGGATTCTGTAACATTTTCTTGAACAATAACAAATTTAGAAGAGGATTTTATATCAAAATTGGATTCATTTGTTAAAAAAAAATTTGTTGTGTTTTCGAAATTTTTTTTTTGAGAAAATATTTTCTTTTCTAAAAAATCTTTGAGATCTTTACTTTTAAAAGTCTCCCCCTCAAAAGTAACATTCCCTTCAGGATTGGGACCTAATTGATTTGAAATTTCTTCCAAATTCATTTTTCTTCCATTGAATTCAAATAAATTTTCATCTGAAAGTGTAGAATTTTCAATATCATTTAATAAAATTTCCCTTAATTTATTTGCTTGGAAATTTTGACCTTCAAAATTAACTATTTTTTCATCCTGTGGATTTAAATTTTTAATTATTTCTTCTAATGGTGTTCTAATTCCATTAAATTTATACAATTTTAGTCCTATATTATCCTCAGATGTAGTAATTTCTGTAGTGGTTTTTAAAATAATTTCTTTTTCAATATATTTCTTTAAAGTTGCTGCATTGAACATTTCACCCTCAAAAGACACATTTCCTTTTGGTGTCGGTCCAATTTTTTTTAATATAGTCTCCAGATTGGTAGGCACTCCATTAAATTCATACAATTCATTGGTTAAATTATTTATTGTAGTTAATTCTTGATAAACTATTGGTGTGGATGTAGTTTGCTGGAAATTAATTTCACTTGATTTCACTGCAGATGTAGATCCTACTTTACTTGTATCTTTAAATCCCTTTTCTATAAACTCTTTTAAAACTTTGGCATCAAAAATTTCTCCTTCAAATGATATATTTCCTTTCGGATTTTGTTCTAATTTTTTCTTAATAGATTCTATACTTTGATAAGTTCCATTAAATTCAAAAAAACCTGTGTCCTCTAATGGTATATTTGTTATTGATATTTTAGTTATAACGTCCGTATTTATAACATTAGAACTTGAATAAGTCTTGGTAGAAGGAGAAATTTCTATTTCTTCAGTTGGATATCCATTTTCTTCAAAGTCTTTTATAATATCTAATAAAATGTTTGCTGGGATTTCGTTATTTTCAAATAAAACTAATTGTTGTTTATTTATTTGTTCTAAACTATTTTTTATTTCGTTTAGTGTTAAATTTTCTGCATTAAAATTATATTTTTCTTCAATCATTGGAGGTTTGGTCATTTTTAGTATTTCCGGCTGATGTGTATCTTTTGTAATCTCTTCATCACTTATCTTGGTTGAGAGAAATGAAGTAGTAAGAGTTGGGTGATGAGTTCTTTTTTCATTCTCAATTTGAATAGTAGTAGTCGGCTCGAATATTTGCGTTGCAGAAGATGGCTTATTTTCAAATTCTGAGATCAATTCAAGTATTACATTAGCCGGAAGTAAGTTTTCTTCAAATTTAACAATTTCATTCTTTTTGGATTTTAATTTATTTTTTAATTCATCTAATGTAAGAAATTCTCCATTGAGATTGAATTTTTCATTCGTTAATTTTGTAGTTGTAATTGTAGAAGATTCTATTTTGAATTTATCTGAAGGTATAGAATTATTGATTATAAAATTCGGAGTAGTTATTGAAATGAAGCTAGTATTAATTAACGATATATTAGTAAAAAGATCATTTATTTTATTAAAATGACTTTTAATATTATCTGCTTCATTGGTAAATATTTTCGGACCCGTCGATGGCTTATTTTCTTTATTTTCCCATAAGACTGGAGTAACTCTCATTTCACTTGTAGTTATTGAAGTGGTGGTCGTAGTTTTATTTTTTAATATTTCATTTTCTTTGTTTTCCCATAAGACAGGAGTAACTTTTTCTTCTTCAGATAATTTTGTACTTTTTTCTTCAGATTCAAAAAGCTTATCTAAAACTAATTTCAAAAGATTTTTATCAATTATTTCATTTTGGAAATTAATTTCTTCTTTTTTAATTTCATCTAGATGTTGTTGAATTTGAAAAAGTGTCATTTCTTTGCCTTCGAAGAAAAATTTACCCAAAGGGCGATGAGATTTGGAAGACGGCTTTTTCCTTAAATCTTCCAAAGATCCATAAAAATCTGCTTTTCCTTTATTTTGGGTTAATAATATATCAATTATGATTTCTAAATCATCTCTACTAATTAAATTGTTTTCTAAGCTGACTTTTTCTCTATTGTCAAATGGCAAGACATTGAATATTTGTGATAAAGTCAATTTTTCCCCATTAAAATAAAATTTCTTTGAAAAATCAGGTTCTAAATGATTTTCACGAATAAATTTTTTAAATTTAAAATTCCTTTTTCTGGAAGAAAAATTTAAGAAATTGTTTGGATTTATTAGCTTTTCAAATAATAAATCATTTAATTCACTTTCATTAAAATGAAATAATTTATTCAATAGGAGTTTTAAAAGTTTTCCATTTAATTGAATATTTTCAAAATTTACTTTATTATCAAATTCTTTTGTGGGAAAATTGTATAAATCATAAAGAGTTCCTTTCTTATCATTAAAATTATAATATGTATTTCCCTTTTTCATTTCCCTAATGATATCTGTTAAATTTTGTCCTTGCGACTCAGTTTTTAGTTTAAACAAACTCAAAAGAGTTAATTTTAATTCACTAGAATCTAATGTTGTGTTTTCAAAACTTATATTTTTAATATAATAAGGTAAAGTGTCTAAATAAATAAAGAGGTCCTTCAGTTGAAGAGAGAGTCCATTAATATTAAAATTAACGTAGATATCCGGCTTCATTTCTTTAGACATTAATCTATTTTTAAAATATTCTAACGTTTTCATATTATTTTCTATTTCATTTAAATTTTTTTCTTTACCGTCAAAATTCCAAAATCGTTTATCATCATTATTTGTTTTTAAATTTTCAATCAATGCCTTTAGATCTTCAAAAGAATACAAAACATTATCAAAATTCCAACGGGGTAAAATAAATTCATCAATTATAAATTGAGCCTCAGATGACGTCATATTTGCCCCCTCAAATTCGACTTTTTCCCCTGAATGCCTAGATAAATATGTTAGTATCTTGTCTAAAGTGATAAATTTTCCATTAAAATGAAAACTTGTTTGGTTGTTTATATGAGTTATTGTATGAATTTCTTTTTCCAAATCTGCAATTTCTTTAGAATCTATAATAGTATTATTTTCGGTTTTTAAAATACTTGATATTATTTTTTTTAATTCACATCCAGACACATTTTTCTTCTCAAATTCTTTCATACCATTGCATTTAGCATTAAGTTTTTCTAAAATTTTACGAAGTGATGATTTTTCTTTTTCGAATTCGAATTGCTGTGCAAAGTCTGGAATAGATGAATCTAATTTTTTTTGAAAAATTTGATATTTTTTATGGGATTTTTGATGAAAAAGACCATCTAAAATTGACCTCAAGGGACTTGTTAATATTGGCTCGCCTTCAAATAAAACAGCTGGAGTTGGATTGGTTTTTAATATCTTATTTATTGAAGATAAAGTGGCGTTAATTCCATTGAAATTATAATATAAACTTCCAAAATAGCTTGCATCTACAAATGAATTTCGTTTATTTACTTTTTTCAATTCTGTTCTTCGTTTGTCTTTAAAAAAATGATTTCTCTTCTTTTCCAAACGTTGTATTTGTTTTTTTATATCACCTAATGTCCTTAAATTCCCTTCAAACAACCATCCAGGACTCTCTTCTGAGAAAACATTCTCTAAATAATAGATCTGATCTTTTAATTCATCCAAGGTATAAATTTGTTTTTCAAATTCCCATCTGGGGAGAATAAAATCATCAATTACTTTTCGTAAAGATTTAGAAGAAAGAGAATTATTTTCAAAAGTTACCATTTTATCAGGCGTTTCTTCAATTTCTTTTTCAATTTCATATAAAGGCAAAACGTTATTGTTAAAATTATATGTTCTTAATTTATAATTATTCTTCTCAGAAAAAATATCCGGAGAATTTTCAGACATTTCTTTTAAATATGTAAAATTATCTTCTGCGGAGTCGCGTGAATGTCGGCGTTTTTTTTTATACTTTTTTAATTTATTTATTTTGCAATGAATATTACTCGTTAATTTAAATTTCTTACTTTTTTTAAATAATTTCTCTCGTTTCTTCTTAAATGGATTCAAAATTTCGCAAAAAACCTGATCACGATTATTAGTAAAATTTTTTTCATTTTTTTTCAAATTTGCTAAAAATTTTATCCATTCATTTTCTTCTGATAAAATCAATTTCATAATATTTTTACCTTTCATTGGTTCTCCGTTTAAATAAAAGCATTTCTTTTGATTTTGATCCAGAGATAAAAAATCTTTTAATTCAGGAAGAGCATACATTCTGTCATCCAGATTCCACACTTTATCCATATTTTTCAAAAAAAGGGTAAGAAATTTTTTAATAATTTCAACAGGAATTGGAATTCCTTCGTACGAAAGCTGAATATATGAATGATTTTGTAAAAATTTATAAATATAAATAATTTCTTTGAAAATTGGTTCATTATCCAAAGTAGATATTAATTGATTTAAGAGATTATCATTTTCATCATTCGAAAATGATTTTAAAAAAAGTGATGTATTAATTTTATTGTCGAAATCAAAATGATTGTTTATTTTTGAATTTTCAGTAGTCAATTCAGGAAAAGTTTTTGAATCATTTATTTCTAATTCTAATTCCTTATATGGGATATTTGTAGTTAGAATAAGATTGTCAATTCTAAATTCATTTTTATCTTCTTCATTATTATATAAATATTTAAATAAATCTGGTTGGTATTGAAATTGAGGAAATAGTTCTGAGGTGTTTTCTGAACTTGGATGAAGTTTATTTTTATCTTCTTTTTTTGATGTTGAATTTGAATTTGAAGACAATATCTTCTTTTTTACATTTGGTGTTTGAAATAGAAAATCATCTGCTAGTAAAAATTGATCTAAATTATTAAGAGCTATTTTAGTTTTATTAATTTCTTGATTAATTTTTTCATTTTCCAAATTTCTATTTGTAAAAAGAAAATCACTTTTCACAAAAGGAATTTCTTCTGAATTATTGCTTGGCTTTTTAGTTTTAGTAAGATCATCATTTACTTTTTTATCTTCGTGAAATAATTTCATTTCTCTGCTTTCTGGGTTTTCTGAATTTTTAAATGATAAATTAAAAGCTAAGTTTGACTTAGGAGAATTTTTCTCATTTTCTTTCAGATGATTTTTTATTCCAAAAAGAATATCATCTTCTTGGCGATTTAAGAGAAAAAATCGCTCTTTATTATTTAGCTCTTTAGATTTATTTATTTCTTCATTTTCTGGTAATTTAAAATTTGAATTTGAACTTATATAATTATTATTTTTAATATTTCGTGAAACATTTTCTTGATCACTTAAAGGAAAATGTTTTGATTCTGATGTTTTAATGTGGTCTAAATTATTTGATTCATTGAATTTATTGATAGAAAATTCTTGAATATTTTTCTCCATCTGTTTTAATAATTCATTCGAATAATATAAAAGACAACTCAAAGTTTTATAATATCTAGGCCAAGTAAGCTCAATGCCTTCAAATAAAATCACTCCAGATATCACATCAGTGGATTGGATCCTTTTAAGAATTCTATTATAATCACATATTAAATCTTCCAGTGTAAAGAGAGTTCCATTAAGTTTATAAGATTCCATTGGACGATTCCAGTGTCTATTAATCCAAATTTTATAACATTTTTGATCATCGCTATAAAATTGTTCTAATTTCGTTATTTGGTTGGTCAGTGTATTTTTTATTAATGGGTTGTGCGTTTCAAATATTAAACATTCGAATGAATCTATTAATTCAGTTACTGGATGCCATAATAATCGATATTCAAAAATTGGCATTTGATATTCAGGTAAATCATTAAAAGAAGCTACCTCCAATTTATAAAAATCGTTAGGGAAACGAAGAAAATCGACTTTAATAAAAAATTCTTCATTAAATAAGCCAAATGGTCTCATTTTATATGTGTCTAATAACGATTGGATTCTTGGTCTTTTTTTCGAAAAACATTTAAAATAACCCTCTAAATTAAGCGTAATCAAATTGTCTTGTCTCTTTCGTCTCCTACGTTTACGTTGTTTCAATTCTAAAAGGCACCGAAGTCGCAACTGTGCCATTAATACAGCGGTCTCAGGGAAATTTAAAGGATTTGTACCAGGTCCTAAACTCAAAAATCGCTCGCCTGTATTTTCTGTCCTCGAGAGTTCTAAAAGATTAGCTAAATATGCATCTGCTTCCTCTGGGGTTTGTCCTTGTCGATTCAATTCTCGTTTAAAGATCTTCCAATAGATACAACTCGGCAGATTTTCTTTTTCCCGGGATGAATCGAAATAATTTTTATATATTTTTTCTAATTTTTCATGCAAACCTAAAATTAATTTCTTTAAAAAAAAATTGTATTAGAAAAAGGCCTTGCAAATGAGAGAAGACAGTGGTTTTCTATTTTTATATTGAATATAATTTTTAAGTCCTTATATATTTTGTAACCCAGTCCCTTCTCTTCTTTGCTCAGTACTGTTAATAACAAATGACTATTTTAAGAATAATTTAAATAGTCCTTTTTTTTTAACGCTTTTATTTAACTTGGTATCAGTCTGTTTGATATATATATATATTATACTATATATTTTATAGTCCATTTTTAAAACACTACGATAAGCTACATATTGGATATAAGCTCAGTTTCGATGATAGCACATTAAAGTAAAACAAAACAAAAATCGACCTATTATATACAGAGGAACTTCAATTGAATGATTTTGAAAAATTGAAATATCTCTTTAACTATTAATTTTATCAAAAAAAAAAAAACTCATATACAATAATATTTTGAACAACTTTTATATGAAAAAAATTTGTATATCTCTTACAAAAACCCTTTCTATTTAAAGGCAATTAAAAATTAATAAATCAAGATATTTGGTGACTGCAGAGCGTCTAGAGGCCAACTTGAGAAGCTGTGAAATATTTTGTTTCACTTGAGTTGAAAAAAATAATAAATAGGACTAAAAAGTTTAAAATAAAATAAACACTTTTATTTTAAATGAAGTAAAATGAGGAAAATAACTTTGTCAAAATTGTTGAATATTTATGACAAAATATAAAATAAAAGCGTGAGTGCTTAATTGAACTTAAAAATATAATGGGAAACAAAATAAAATATTTGTGCACCTTCGCTTTTATTTTTGTATAAATATTCAACAATTTTATGCAAAAAGTTATTTTCCTTTTTTTACTGGATTTTAAATAAAAGCTTGTTTTTATTTCTACTTTTATTTTATTCTTTTTTATGAATTATTATCTACCTAGTGTAGTCTAGAGAGAAAAATCTATATTTATTCTATATTTAATTATCAAAACTTATTAATTTAAATTAGATATTAGTATTTAACATTTGCTTCCTTTGTCTTCTTTTAATTATTCAAATTTATGAGTGTTTTTGCTAGTGGTATGGTTTCCAGGAAACATAACCAAAATCGTCTGCTTTCCTAGTAATCTTGTTCACAGACACACAGACAGACCATTTTGCGAAACCCATTTTTTAAGACTCATGGGACCTCAAAACGTGTATTTCCGTTGATGTATTAATTACTATATACTAATTGGACTGCGAGGAATCTATTACGCTAGATCTCATCTTTAAAAAATATATTTATGGTGTTTTTGATTGATGGAACCTATTTTTTCGAATAATCCTATCTTTAGTTCTTATGTCTAAATGCAAGGGCCCCAGCTTTGAAAGATTTCTATTATTGACTCTTCTTGTCCAGTAAAAAAAAAAAACCCAAACGACTCCAGTTATTATCAATTAATCGTCCAAAAAAAGTTAATAAATTTTCTCACAAATTTGGACCAATTAGATTTTTAAACTTTTCAAATGCCAGCACCTCTTGAGTTTTCAAAATTTGTTCCCGAAATTTGTTCGATGTAAAAATATCAAATTTTTATTTGCGGAGAGGAAAAAAATAAAATAAGAAATAATTTTTTTCTACATTATTTGTTATAAATGCAATTTATTCATGAAAATTCAAATGTGGCTCTTTACTGAAACAGAATGCGAGCAAAATCAAAGTCCCTTACCTGAAAGGACTCTTTCACATACCCAGAAGAAACATTTCGTAGCCTTGGTTAAGAACCACTGTTCTAGATAATTTGTAAAAAGTTAGACTGCTTTAAAAAACAAAAGGATAGAAAAGGTCAATAAAAAAACTGTTTGGGGCAAGGACCTTTGATAGGTCATAGAGACTTGATACTGTGCAAAAACTGGTTTATTTATAATATTAGACATAGAATTACCCGTATATATATCTATAAAGTTATATTTTTTATAATTATAAATTAAATATTAATGGTTGTAGTTGGCACTCAAGTGATCGTTATATGAGTATTTTTTAGTGATCAGGGATAATTTTATATATGAAATGAAGTTTTTTAAATTCTAACACATTTTAATCGCTTTTCTTGATCTATTACATCGCAAAATGAAATTTGAAAATCAATATTTTTTCTCTAAGAATAGTATTTTGTTAATCAAATGGCTATATTTAGAATCAAAACAAATTATTCAAAATAAACTTTTTCACTTTATTTTTTCAACTGTTATAAATTTTGCAAACAAATTTAAATAATAATAATAATTTTATTTTAATTTAAAAGTTAAATTAGAAAAAAATCTGAAAATAAAAAATTTTAAACCACTTATAAAATACAAATGAGAGAATTACAAAAAAATTGATCAAATTTGGCAAGGTCGGTTCTAGGAAGTAGCAAGTGTCTTTACTTATTTACAAAACTAAGTATTTAAGATGTCATTAAAAGTCTGTGGTGATCGAGTGTTTTAATTAGGAATATAATAACTCTATTTACTATAGAGATTTGATTAAATTATTCAATTATTTTCGTACCTGGATGTTTCCTTTGAGAATGTTCAAATATACTAAGATTTACACCTATAAACATTGATGTCAACCTGTAAAACAATAAATAAAAAATTAGTTACTATTATAATATGAGACCAGGAGAAGTCAGAATGTGAAGGCTTAACTAGAACTAGATCTCTATGCAAACAAATTTTTCTAACAGATTTTGTAAGAATATTTATGTTGGTGAATCATGTCTCCTAGGAGTCGAACCTGGAATCTCGAGCCTAGCCGAGGTATCGGTGTGTGCTTACTTTCTACCAGACCACCGGACACTCAACTAAAATTTTTTTAGAACTCCTTACGTTCAATTTACCATATTCCACTATATGGACTTGTGACCGACCGTATATTTGGTATTTTTGCTGTTTGTCGGATAAAATTTTTTGTATAAATAAAATTTTTTAAATTCAAGAAAGTTAAAATATCTATTTAAAGATTATAAATTTACAAATAAAAGATTCAGTAGAACGTAGAACGTTATTAGTTCATAAGACCATCAGGCATTTAAGCAACGAGTAAATTGTATAGCAGTATTTATGCCACTGACATAAAGGAATTTTTTTAAATAAAAAAAAAAAAAATTAATTCAGAATTTTGAAATGAAAAGTAAAAAAGTTCCTGTTTTCGATCTGACTTATCCATTTCATATTGGTGTACTATATTATTTTTTAATTTTTCCTCAATTAGCAAGAAATAGTACTTAGTAGTAGTAAATGAGGCACTATACCTCCTTCGAGAGAGGTGAAAATGAATAAAATATCAATTATTGGAAGAAAATATAAAATTATAAAAATTCAAATTTAATATCGTTTTTGCTTTTTTGTCAAATTTTGACTTTTTTCCAAAAGTAATCTTTTTTATTATATATTAACTATACTGACTTCTTACCCTTTTTCTTAACGTTTTTTTTCCCCGCGGATAAAAAGTAAACAGATCAACATTGGACAAGGTAAGAAATAACAAATACTGTATAATACAATAAATTTTTGCGCTAGAGTATATGCGCTAATATATATAATATTAAGCTATTTTCATAGGTGATTTATTCAGGATAGATAAGGTTAACTCGTCTTAAGCCCACTTATATCATTTGACTTATATCTTATTAATAAAATTACTTTAATTTCTGCTAAACATAAAAAAAAGAAAAATAAAAACTAATTGAACTACTTAAAAATTATTTTTTGAATTACTTACAATATCATTAGATATAATATCATTGGTTGAAAATGACTGCATTATTTCAAATGTGATTTAGTCTCTTCATAGAAGTGTTAATTTATTAATTTTTTTTTTCTTATTTTATGGTATAAAATTTTAAAATTAGTTTTAATTCGCATAGGAAAGAAAACAAATTTTATTGTTAAAAAGTGTAAACAAAAATATATATTATCAAACAAGCAGTTTTTTTTTGCCTAGTCGATATTAATCTATTGTGAGTTTAAATAAATAAGTTATTGTTATACAACCAACCCCCGAAATTCGCGAGTATACATTACTAGAGCATTTTTGGATTTGCTATTTTTGGATAGGGTTAAAAAATCCCTATTTTTATAGTATAAATCACAAATTCAGCTATTACATTACCCTTTAAAAGATAAGTATAAAAATAAACCCGAATACTGTATTGAACTGCTATGTCTCCCGCAGTGCTCGAATGTAAGATACCGAAGCAACCTCTATATGTACAGTAAAATGTGCGGGGGTATTTTATGGTTTTCGCAAACAATTATAGTTAGGTTCTAAGGAAAAACCCGAGAACACTGAATCTCCATTTCTTGGGAAAGGCTGTAATAATATATAATTGAATTAATGAATATTTTAAGTATATATGATTCCTCGGCCTTGGCCTAGGAAGAACAGCCATCTATCAAGTTAGGCCAAGAGCTGCACCTGACCTCATTTGATTGGCTCCGAGGAACAAGAGCGTTGAACGGAACTTATCGAAAATAGAATTTTTCTTATTACTAATGGCTGATGGCCATCGCAGCCGAAAAGACAAAAAATAAATTTAAAAAAACTAAGATAAAATAAATATTTTTTTTTTTAAGTGTTTTTCGGCATCTGAGATTTATATTCTGATTTAGATAGATTCCGTCCTTATTTATTTAAATTAATTGGTAGCCAATACAATTTTAAATAAATTTTTGTCGCTTAGGTCAGGATGCCCTTTGGTACATAAAGCAAGATCTTTACCTCTGGCACCTAGGAACAGGGCAAAAATAAATGCTTAAAAAACATTTCTCTTAATGTGATTATCATTAATCGAATCATCACGATTCGCGCCTAAATTCCTCTCTCCGACAAATTGTAAATAATAGCTCCGCCTGAACTCTTTTTTTTTATGCCCTGTTTATTAGAATTTCCAATATTTAAAGATAATATATAAAAAGATCCAGCTCAAAGAAAAATTGCTTAAATTGCCCAGCCACTTCTCTATTAGTATATACATAGATTTTATTTTTTGTTAATTTTCACAAAAAATTTGGGACCAAGTTTTTTTAATTCGTTAATGCATGTTATGCCTATGCTAGATAATATTAGATAGAAATATTAAAGATTAATAAAGGAGAACATTAGCGAAAGGATAAAGAATCTAAGCTCAAACTCAGGTTCAAATCCACTGACAAAAATTTACCCAATTTTTAAAGGCCGCCCTTTATCTGTGGAAAGAAACGGGAACCAACCCAACTTCTCAGTTCCTATCACAAAGTGCTGTGGAGTAGGGAGAGAATATTTAACAAGAAATATAAAAATTTAAAAAAATAATAATGAAATGGAAAGAGGAAAGAGAGAGATTAATAAAAAACTTTTTATATTTTTATTTTTGTTAAAGTATTATCTACCTGAGTGAGTTTTCTTCTATTTTCTTCCAGTCCTCCAATTAATGTCTTCAACGAGTAGCTAAATGCTTGTTGAGTGTAATTTTTTTTCTAATTAAATCCTCATCGTTGACCAAATATTGACTGTCTCACATCCTGGAATCTTTTATTACTTCTATCAATTGGACGAAGAATGAGAGGTTTTAATCGAGTTGTCCTTTAATTGCCTTCCGTCAAAATGAAGCTAAATTTTCGTTTCTATGCAGCAGGTGTTTTTTTTCTACACGATCCAATTACATCCACTTTGCGAGATTGCACAATATCCAAAATGTCTTATACTTTCCCCTTTCCCCAGGAAAGCTATAATATTAAAATAAAGTTGAGATTTTATTTAACATAATAAAAAAAAAAGATAAAGATAAATTAAAAATTAAAAATCGACTGATAATAATAAAAATTCATCAATCTTAATAAAAAGTTTTAAACAATCATTTACCTTAAAGGGAAAAAAAGAAGGTGGAATGTTTGAAATTAAAAGTTTTAATAACAGAACTTTTTAAAAAAATAAGATTTTTCCTATAAGCAAGCAATAAATTAGAAACTAATATTAGAAATTAGGTTTTCAAAAGTTTCTATTATGTATGAATTATTAAAATTTAAAAGCATCTTGTTGGAGTAAAGTTAGTTTTATTAAATGACTATTAACAATTTTTTAATAAGAGTTCTTTCTTGTTAAAATACTAATATTCATATTATTCATTTTCTTCATAAGGCTATGGCCTCGCTTCAAATTTTTTTCGAAAAATAATCAAATTTATAGTGTCTTTTCCTATTCATTCAATATTAAAAAGTAAAATTTAATATAAAAAAAATAAAGTAAAGCCTTTTATAAACAAATTTAAATAATTTTTTTTTAATTTAAAAATTAAATTAGAAAAAATCTGAAAAAGATTTTAAACCACATATAAAAACTCAATCTATCTGAGGGAATTACAAAAAAATTGATTAGAACTAACCGGAACACCTATAATAATTCGATTTTTTTTCACTTCTTAATTTATAAAACATGAAAAGAGTTTTTAAATCAAAATTGAACTTCAACGGAAGCAAGCCCTTGAGATTAGATTAGAATTGATTAATTTAGTTTTAAACAAAACGAAAATAATCTATAAAAAGATATATATTTTTTATTTTTTGTATTATTGGAAATCATAAAATTTATTAAAACAAAATTATAAAAATAATAAATTTTAAAAATATCGTATTTGATTATTTAAAAGTTAAATAAATTTTTATCACTTGGTACTTACTTGGTAAATGCTTAAAGAAGAAATATGAATTAACAGAGCAAAGACTATTTTCTCTCTAAACCAGGTTTTCCCTTCAACCTTCATGATTCAAACTGAGCGATGGTCGATCCTCTCGTTAGTATCTTTGGCAGCCATAATAGTTTGAAAGTGTAAGATAATTCATTTTACTTTCCCATTATATATAATAATATTAAGGGGCAAGTATTTTGATCATAAAAAATTTGACCGCCCAATTTTTAAAAATTACTTTACGTTTCTGGTCAAAAGGAATCTATAAATGCAAAAAAATCTTTATGTTTATGTGTTTGTAGCTTTTATTTTGGCTTCTATCACTTGAACCACTCAGAGGAGGAAACAACAAATTTATAGCCCTAGGAGTGATAAAGCTATTAAAATTTGAAGCGAAACGGTCCAAGAGAAGCTCCCCAAAATTTTTCTTGAAGTTCAGTTTATTATCAAACATAGGAATTAAATCCCCTCGTGATGGAGTTTTTTCAGTATTTTTCAGCATCTGAGGCAATATAGACTTTTAAACGATACATGTATATTGATTACGATTCAGATTATCCAGGCATATTTATTTGAATCAATTGGATACCAATTGTTATAAATAAATATGCCTAAATAATTGGTATAGCAATTAAAATAAATGTGTATCGTTTCAAGGCTTTATGGCCTCAAATGCCGAAAAAGGAATTAAAATATTTATATTTAGTTACCATGGCAACGAGTCTTCCTATCCTTTTTATGGAATCTAAGAGAAAATCGAAAAAAATGAAAAACGTACCAAAGTAAAGTACTAGTAGTCTTTGGCCGATTTTATTTAAATACTTCGAGTTGCATATAGCTTAAATATACAATTTTAGCCTCGAACGTTTTCTCGTTTTTGGGAAATCTTGTTCACAGACACATACATACACACACAGACCATTATTTTAGACTCAGGGGACCAGGAAAACGTGTATATCCGTTGAAATTTTGACATCGATTTTTTTTGGGATCGCAATACTTTCTCACTATATATTTCATATATAAGTAATATAAGAGAAAGTAAAAATAAAAAGTAAATTTAATTTGTCTAAAGTTTTTACTGAAAAATAATGGATATTACTGTTGCGAATTGTCACCCCTCCAGATGATATCGGAGAGGGGCGTAAGAAAAGGGGAGAGAGTCGATGTCCTCCTCCTGATCTGATGTTGCTTCTGCTTTTGCCTTCTAGTCTAATCCGAGATCCCCTTATCTCATGATGAGACCAAACATCACCACCCTCTTCTTGTGCAGTCTATTTTTTTGCATTTTCGCTGAGACACGTGAGTATCATTTGACCTGTATATCATTTGACAAAATTAATCAAGCTCCAAATTCAATTTTTTAAATTTCTTAATATACGAATATGTGATAAACAAATTTTGTAATATTTTTAAATAATAAGCTAAATGTTCATTTGTAGTTGATTAAAATTATTATGGAAATTTGAATCATTATTAAATTAATTTTAATAAAGACACAAAATTTGTTATTAATGAGATTTTTAAGAAAAATTTATTTTTTTATTAATTAAAAAATAAAAAATTAATGAGATTTTTAAGAAAAATTTATTTTTTTATTAATTAAAAAATAAAAAATTTCCTTCTCATCTATCGATTTGGTAAACAAATTATTATTCAAACACTTTAGATATAAAGTATACTTTTCAAAAACCAATTTACTAAGATATTTTTAATATTCTTAATAATCAAAGAATATGTTGAAAATCTTTTTGCATTTTTTTAAGTTGACAAAAAAATTATTCCTTATTTTTTCCCATATTTTATTTTAATCGTTGTATAATAGAATATTTGATCATTTTTCATGTGGTTTAATAAACATATTGCTCCATAATCGCCTTTTTTTTCATTAGTCCAATGATTAGTAGTTAGTAGAAGAAATTATAGATGCGTCCAAGGGGGGAAAAGCCAACCGTTTATACAGCCTAATGCTTAAAGAAGCGACGAGATGATGGCTCAAGCAAGAAAAATGTCAGCTTTAGTGGGAATTCTCGTAGTCTCCATCCACATATAGTTACCCCCACACTAAATCTTAAATGAGATATTATTTAAGAAGTAGGCAATTTTATGTTTATTGTGGTTAATTCATAATTTACTTCCTACCATATGTGTCAAACTCATTTGAACCCGAGGTTCTCTTTCTATAAATTATTGTCTCGAGAAAATCTCAAAGGTAATGCTAATAAAACTACATTATTATTATTAAAATAAGGTTTTGTTTTAAACAATCTAGTAAAGTAGATGGGATTCTCTTGGAGTGAAATCAAAAAACTTTTTGTATCGTGTTTAGAGTTAGGTTTTATTTTATTTTTGCAAATTGTTTTTATTAGACATACCATTTAAACTTTATATTTTTGTAATTTTTTTCATCAAACTCCGAGATTTTTATTTCAATTCTTTTTTTGGCTTTGGGGGAAGATCACCTTCTGGTGTAACCGCAAATTAAGAATATTGAGAAAACTATTATATATTGATGTATTATGTTGAAAAATTTAATCCCCCAATTTTTAAAAATATCTTTACGTTTCAAATCAAAAGGAGGTAAAACAGCAAGAGGGCAATTTTTTATCATGTTTTTTCTAAATGTATTATTTATAGTTAATTATTTGTATTATATTTTTTTTATTGTTCTTTTATATGGATTGTTTTTTATAATTGTATTTTTGTAGATTGTATATTTTTGGATTTTATATTGAATTGTGTAAATTGAGGTGCTGAATGGCTTCGGTTAGCAACCAAAAAATAAAGAAAAAAAAGTCAAAAGGACCCCAAAAATTTTAATGTGCGTTTGTGTGTAGCTTTTATTTGGGCTTATACTTTGAAAACATTCAACGGAAAAGGATGAATCTTAACATCTTTATAGTCCTAAGGAGTGCCTAAGTAGGCAAAAAAATTTGGGCGAATCTATAAAGGAGGCGGCAAAAAAGGCATCTATTATTTATCGAGCACCAATAGGCTAAATCTTTTGAAATTTGGTGCTAAAAATGCGACATTTTTCTTCATAATAATCCATTGGGTGGAAGCTGATTTATTCTAAAAAAAAAAAAGAAAAAAATTGGTTGTAAGATAATAAACATAAGTCATCATAGAGAGAAATCTTTGAAATATTATTTAATCTCTATGACTTCCTTATTTATTTATATATATATATATATATATATATATATATATATAAATTGGTAGCCAACATAATATAAATTTTTGTTGCTCGAGACCTCTATCTCTGCACCAAGGGACAGGGCTGACCTTGTTAAATAGTAGATAGAGATAGTGATAGGGTTATTTTACAGAATGATTTGGATATAATTGTAGTATGGTGTAGTTCTAATTCGATGGAACTCAACCATTCTAAATCAAATTTAGTTAGGTTATGTTGTAGAGGTCTGGTTTGCTCAGAAAATTATTCGGTTAATGGAAATATTATCAATGAATCTAAATTTTATAAATAT